>JAUELO010000366.1:536088-547230 GCA_032357855.1 Amphibolips quercusostensackenii
ATCTAATTTAACTCCCATTCAATTCAACTCCTATACAATCTAACTTACATACAATCCAACTCTCATCCAATTTAAGCCTTCTTCTACCTAACTTTCATCCAATTCGACTTTACTCTTATCAAACTATTATCCAATTTAACTCCTATCCAACTTCTATCCCATCTATCTCCCATATGATCTAACTTCAATTACATTAAACTCCCACTTAATTCAACTCCCATTCAATCCAACTTACATACAATCTAACTTTCATACGATTCAACTCTTCTCCTATTTAACTTTCATCCAAATTGACTCTTCTTTTATCATACTTCTATTCAATCCAACTACTATGCGATTTAACTCTGACCCAATTAAACTTTTATCTAATCCAACTACTATCAAATCCAACTTCTATTCAAGCTAACTTTCATCTCATTCAAATCTTTATCCATCCAACTCTTATCTAATTCGACTCTTCTCTTATCAAACTTTTATCCAATCCAACTCCAGTTCAATCTGAGTCCTATCCAATCTAACTACCATTTAATTTAAATTTTACGAAATTGGACTTTCCATTAAACCAAATCCCATCTTATCTATCTCTCATTAAATCCAACTCACAATCAATCTAAATCCTATCGAAACCTACTCCTATCCAATGCAACTTCCATCTGAACCATCTCCCATCTAATCCAATACAATTTTCATCCAATCCAACTCCCATTCAATCCAACTCTGATCTAATTCGAATTTTATTTTATCCTACTTCTATCCAATTCAATTCCCATCTAATCATATTTCACTTAATCCAACTCTTAATAAATACGACTCTCTTCCAATCAAACTCCCATTCAGTTTAACAATCATCCAATTCAAATCTGACCCTATACAGCTTGAATTTAATCCAACTTCCACCCAATCCAACCGCTATCCAATCCAACATCCATTCAATCTAACTCTCATCCAATTTAACTTTTTTCTTATCTAACTTCCATCCAATCCAACTCCCATTTAATCTAACCACTATTCAAATTCACTCTTATCTAATTCAACTCTCATTCAAACCAACTTCTATCCAATCTACATCCCGACCAATAAAACTTGCATACAATCCAAATTTTATTTACTTCGACTCTCCTCCTATTAAACTTCCATCCAATCCAACTTGAATCCAATCCAAATACCTTAGAATCCAACTCCCATCCAATCTAACTACCATTCGATTCAACTGTTATCCAAATTGATTCTTTTTCTATTCAACTCTCATAAAATTCGACTCTTCTCTTATCCAGCTTCCATCTAATCAAACTCCCATCCAATCGAACTCCCACCTAATTTAACTTTCATTAAATCTAACTCCTATCAAATCCAGCTTACATTTAATCTCCATTTTGACTTTTTCCTATCCAAATCTCCTCCAATTCGACTCTCCTTCTATCAAACTTCTATCTCATCCAACTTCTATCTAATACAACTCCCATCCAACCCAACTCCCATCCAATCTAACTACCATTTAATTTAACTCTTATCCGATGTAACTCTCCTTCCAACCAACTTCCATCCCATCTACCTCTCATCCAATCCAACTCCCATCTAAACCTACTCCTATCCAATTCAACTCTCGTCCAAACTATTTCCCATCTAATCCAACTCTTATCCAATACAATTTCCATCTAATTCTACTTCCATTTAATCCAGCTCTCATCCAGCTTGACTCCTCTCCTCTCCTACTTCTATCCAATTCAATTACCATTTAATTTAAATCCCAATTTAACTCCCAATTTAACTCCCATCTGATTCAACTCATATTCAATTCTACTCTCCTCCAATCTATTTACCACTTAATTATACTCCCAGCCTATCTTAGACCCATCCAATATAACTCCATTTAATTCAACTCCCGACCAATACATCTCCCATCTAATCTAACTCTTATCATATTAAACTCTCATTATATCTAACTCCGATTCATTCTAACTCTTACTCAATTTGACTCTTCTTAAAATCAACTCCCATCCAATCTTCCTCCCATCCGATCTAACTCCCAATCAATCCAACTCCCATCCAACACTACTCCTATCCCTTTCAACTCACGTCGATTCCATCTCGCATCTAATTCAACTCTTATCTAATGGAATTTCTATCCAATCCTACTCCTATCCAATTTACCTCACATCCAATGCATCTCCCATTCAATCTAAGCCTCATCCAATACGACTCTTCTCGAATTCAACTTCCATCCACTCTAACAACCATTCGATTCAACTCCCATCTAATCCGGGTCCCATCTAATCTAACTTTTAAACAATTCAACTCTCACCCAATCAATCTCTCATTCATTCCAAGTCCTATCCAATTCAACTCTCATCCAATCCATCTCTCATCTCATCCAATCCAATTCCTATCCAATTTTATCTTATTGAAAGCCCTTTAAAATCTTATTGAAATCTGATTACAATCTCATTCCCTATTCAATTCCACTCTTACCTTATCCCGTCTTATTAAAAGTTTTTTGAAATTTCATTAAAATCTCATAGAATTCTCAATGACATCTCATTAAATTCATCTTTAATGCAATCCAACTTCCATCCAATCCAACTCCCATTGAATCCAACTGCTATCTTATCCAACTCCCATTTAATGCAAATCTTATCCAATAAGACTCTCCTCTAATCCTTCTCCCATCCATTACAACTACCAATAAATTAAACTCTTATATAATTCGTCTCTCTTTAAGACTATCTTTCATATAATCCATATCCCATTTAATCCAATTTCCATTATATCCTACTGCTATCCAATTTAACTCCCATACACTCCATCTTCCATTCAATTCAACCCTCATCCAATATGACTCTCCTGCAATACAACTTCTATACAATCAATCTTCCATCCAATCCAACTCTCAACAAATCCAACTCTCCTCCAATTCAACTTCTATACAATCAATCTTCCATCCAATCCAACTCTCAACAAATCCAACTCCTATCCAATACGACTCTCCTCGAATCCAACTCCCATCCACTGTAACAACCATTTAATTCAACTCCCAACAAAACCAAGTCCTAATTCATCCCCCAGCCATTACAACTTCTATCCAATTTAACTCTCATCCAATCCATCTCTCATTTCATTCAATCCAATACCTTTGCCATCCTATCTTATTAAAAGTCCATCAAAATCTTACTAAGATCCGATTAAAATCTTATTCCATATTCAATTTCAATCTCATCTAATTCCATTTTATTAGAAGTTCTTTGAAACTTCATTCAAATCTTATAAAATTCTCATTGAAATCCTATAAAATCCATCTCTAATGCCATCCAACTCCCATTCAATTTAACTCCTATCTAATCGAGCTCCCATTTAATGCAACTTTCATCCAATAAGACTCTTTTTCAATCCTACTCCTATCCATTCTAACTACCATTCGATTTAACTCTTTTTTAATTTGTCTTTCCTTCAAACTATCTTCTATCTAATCCATCTTTTAATTAATCTAATTCCCATCCAATCCTAATCTCATCCAATCCAGCTTGTATACCATCTGACTCCCAACCATTCCAACTCCCATTAAACTCATACTCATTTCAACTCTCACTTAATTCATTCTTTGTTTAATCCAACTCACTCTCATCCAATCCATCTCTTATCTCATTCAATCCAATTCCCAGTTTATGTTATCAAAGCTCATCAAAATCTTATTAAAATCTTATTAAAATCTTATCCTTCATTCAATCTAACTCCCATCTTATTTACTCTCATTAAAAGTTCATCGAAATCTTATAAAAATCTCACTGAATCTGATATAATTCTTACTGACATTCCATCGACTACATTTCATCATCAAAATTTCATTAAAATTTCTTATAGTTCTCCAACTACCATATCATCCCACCTAATTATAATCTCATCAAAATTACAATAAAGTCTCATCGAAATCAGATTAAAATTTTGTCAAAATCTCATTAAAATCCCATTCAACTATCACCCAATCCAAATCTCATCTAATCTTTTTTAAAACTGAATCGAAATCTCATTTTAATCTCATCAAATTTTTATTAGAATCTCATTAAAATCTTGTTAAAATCTCATCGAATCTCATTAAAACTTTATTCCATCCAACTCCTTCTCTATCCAACTCTATCTTATCTAACTATCATCCCATTCAAATACAATCCTATCCAACTAACATTCAATTAAAATCTTATTTAATTCGACTCTAGTTAAATGTAACTCTCATCCACACCAACTCCCATACAATTCAATTACCATCCAATCCAACTCTTATCCAATCCATCTTCAGTCTTTTTTAATTCAATACCCATCCCATCTTATTTTACTAGAAGATTATCAAAATCTCACACAAATATTATTAAAATCTTATCCCATATTCAATCCAACACTCACCTTCTCCCATTTTATAAAAATTACATAGAGTTTTCATTAAAATCCCATTTAATCCAAATACTATACCATCCTATCTCATTAAAAGCTCATTAAAATCTCATTAAAACGTCATCGATATTTCATTAAAATTGCATCAAAATCGCATCGAAATCTCACTGAAATGCCGTCAAAATCTCAGTGAACTTCCATTCAACTGTCACCCCAACCAACTCCCATCCAATCTCATTCAAACCTCATCGAAATCTCATTAAAATCTCATCTCAATCTCATGAACTTCTAATTAAAATCTTATCGGAATCTCTTTGAATCTCACTAAAACCTCATCCTATCCAACGTCTAATCTATCCAACTCCTACCCTATTCAAATACCATCGCATTCAACTACTATCCTATCTAACTCCCTTCCACTCCAACTTCCAGACAATCCAAATCCAATCTAATTCAACTTTCATCGACTTTAACTCTCATCCAATCGACCTTTCACCTAATCCAACTCTAATAGAATCACACTCCCAGTAAATCTAACTCCTTTTCATTTCGACTCTCATCCGATTTATTTCTCATCTAATTCAACTTTCATCCAATACGACTCTCTTCTAATACAACATCCATAAACTCCAACTTCTATCCAATAAAACTCCCATTTGATTCAACTCTCAACCGATTCGACTCTGCTCCTATCCGATTTCCATACAATCCAACTTACATACAGTCTAACTCCTGTCTAATTCAACCACTATTTAATCCAACTTTTATCTCATATGACTCTCCTGTAATTTAACTTTTACCCAATTAAACTGCATTCATTCTAACTACCCTTCAATTAAACTTTTATCCAATTCGACTCTCCTCTAATCAGACTCCAACTTCAACCAAATGAAACTCCCATCTAATACAACTCACATCCAATGTAACCACCATTAGATTCGATCAAACTCTTACCTAATATGACTCTCCTCAAATTCAACTCCCACCCAATGAAACCCTATGCAATCTAATTACATTTCAATTTAATTCTTATCCAATTCGACTCTCCTTCATTCTAACTTCTATCCAGTTTGAATCCCATCTAATTCTTATCGAATTTACCTCCCACCTGATTCAACTTCCATCCATTCCATCTTCCATCTAATCCAACTCTCATTCAATAACATTCTCCTCCAATACAACACCCATACAGTCCAACAACAATCAAATACAACTCCTCTTTAATAAAAATACAATCCAATTCTTATCCAATTCAATTCCAATTTATTTCATCTCCTACCTAATCCAACTATCATCCAATACGACTCTTCTAAAAAAAAATCCATACAGTCCAGCTCCCATACAATACAACTCCCATTATATACAACCTTCATCCGATTCGACTCTTCTTTCATCTAATTTTCATCTAATACAACTCTCATACTATCTAACTTCCATCCCATCCAACTTTTATTCACTACAACTCTCATCTGATATGACTTTTCTTCAATCTAACGTCCACCCAATTCAATTCAACTCGCATCTTATCCCGTTTCATTCGAAGCTCATCGAAATTCCATTAAAACCTTATAGAATTCTCAATGAAATCTTATCCAATCTATCTCGCATCCAATCTATCGAAATCTCATTCGAATTCCGTCAAAATCTTATTGAAATCGTATCCAACTGTCACCTTATCCAACTCTTATCCAACTCCCATTCATTTTCACTTAAACCTTATCGAACATCACTAAAATATCATTCCATCCAACTCCTACACTATCCAACTCCTACCCTATTCAATTACTATCCCGCTCAACTACTATCCTATCTAACTACAATTCAAATCAACTCTTATCTAAATCAGCTTTCCTTCAATCCAACTCTTATCCAATCCAACTTCAATTCAATTCAAATCCAATCTAATCCAACTATTATTCAATTCACCTCTTACCTAATCCATGTCCTATCCAATCTAATTCCCTTTCCATCCTACCTCATTTAAAGCTCACCAAAATTTCACTAAAATCTTATTGAAATCTCATTCTCCATTCAATGAATCCCCCATCTCATTTCATCTCGTTAAAAGCTCATCAAAATTTCATTAAAATCTCATAAAATTTTCACTAAAATTTTATCTTTTATCATTAGTTCATTATCATTTATCATTAAGTCTTATTTCATCCATTTTCTACCCTATTTAACTCCGTATCCAACTACCATCCTATACAAAAACTATTTCATCCAACCCTCATCTCATTTACCTCCTATCCAATTCTACTACCCCTACATCCCATTTTATCTTATCGTAATCTCACTAAAATCCCAGACAATGGTTACCTTATCAAATCGTTAGCCCTTTCAACTGTAACCCTACCCAACTGCAGCCCCATTCAAATCCTACCATATGCAACTAGCATCTCATTCAACAATTATCCTATTTAACTTCATCTCATCTATTCTCATTCAATCCTACTCCCACGCCGTCCCATCTCATAGAATTCTCATTGAAATCTGATTGAAATCTTATTAAAATCTCTCTAAATCTCATTAAAATTTAATTTTTTTATTAAAATCTTATCGAATTTTCAATAAAATCACATATACTTCCCACTTTATCCAACTACAACCCTGTCAAAACACCAACCCATCCAACTCCTATTCCACATTATTGAAATCTCATCGAATCTCATTGAAATCTCCCATACCATCTCATCCAATCCTACTCCTGCACCACCCTACCCTATCTCTCAAAAAACTCATTAAAATCTCACCGCAATCTCATTGAAATCCCACACAACAGCTAGCCTATCTAACTTCTATCCCACTCAACTACCATTACATCCAACTACTATCCCATCTAGCTGCTATCTTATCCAATACCCAGCAAATCCAACTCGCACAACATCTCATCCCATCCAACTCCTATCTTATACAACTCCCATTCTAGCTTATCGAACTCTCATTGAAATCTCACTAAAGAATCATCGGAATCTCATCGAATCTCATTGAAATCTTATTAAAATCTCATCTCATCCAATTCATACCCCATCCGAATACCAACCCAACCAACTCCCATAACACTTAACTACCATCCCATCCCATCCAACTCCTATATTATACAACTCGCATCCCATTCAAGCCCATTCAACTTTCATCCCATCCCGCCTTAACCAATTTCATTAAAATTCTCTTCTATTTCATTAAATTTTGGCAAATTCTCATTGAGATGTTACTAAATTTTTACTAACATCTCATCAAAATCTCATCGAATCTCATTGAAATCTCCCATACTATCTCATCCAATCCTACTTCTGCAGCACCCCATCCTATCTCTTTAAAAACTGATTAAAATCTCACCGCAATCTCATGAAAATCTCATTGAAATCCCACACAAATGTTAGCCCATCTGACTCCCATCCCACTCAACTATAATTCCATCTAACTACCAGCCAATCCAGCTGCTATCTCATTCAACACCCAACAAATCGAACTCGCATCACATCCTATTCCACCCCATCTAACTCCTATGTTATACATCTCCCATTGTAGCTCATTAAAATCTCATTGAAATCTCACTAAAATATTATAGGAATCTCATCGAAATCTTATAAAAATTTTATCTCATCCAACTCATACCCCATCCGACTACCATCCTATTTGACTCTCAAAACACCTAACTACTATCCCATCCCATCCAACTCCCATATCATACAACTCGCATCCCATCCAAACCCATCGTCTTTCCATCCTATCCCGCCCCAACCAATTCCATTCAATTTCTCTTCTATTTCATTAAGTTTCGTCGAATTCTCATTAAAATGTTATAAAATTCTTATTAAAATCTTTTCGAAATCTCATCAAATCTCATTGAAATCTCCCATACGATCCCATCCAATCCTACTCCTGCCGCATACCATCATATCTCTTAGAAAACTCATTATAATCTTACCGCAATCTTATTAAAATCTCATTGAAATCTCACACAACAGCTAGCCCACACAACTGCTAGCCTATTTAACTCCTATCCCATTCAACTATGACCCCATTCAGCTGCAATCCCATCCAACACCCAAAGAACCAACTCGCATCACATCCTATCCTACCCTATCCAACTCCTATCTTATACATCTGTAATTCTAGCTCATTGTTATCTCAATAAAATCTCACTAAAATATCATTGGAATCTCAGTGAATCTCATTGAAACCTTATAAAAATCTCATCTCATCAAATCCATACCCAATCCGACTACCATCCCATCCAACTCCAATACACCTAACTACTATTCCATCCCATTCAACTTCTACATCATACAACTCGCATTTTATCCAAACCCATTCAACTTTGATCCTAGCGCGCCCTAAGCAACTTGTATTCCCTCCAACTTTCTTTCTATATCACTGAATCTTGTCTATTTGTCATTAAAATGTTATTAAACTCTTACTAAAATCTCATTCAAATCTCATCGAATCTCATTGAAATCATCCATACCATCCCATACAATCGTACCCCTGCCGTACCATATCCTATCTCATAAAAAACTCATTAAAATCTTACCGCAATTTTATTAAAATCTTATTGAAATCCCACACAACAGCTAGCCCATCTAACTCCTATCTCACTCAACTACCATTTAATCCAGCTGCTATCCCATCCAACACCCAACAAATCCAACTCGTATCACATCCTATCCCACCCCATCCAACTCCTATCTTATACATCTTCCATTCTGGCTCATTAAAATCTTATTGAAATCTCATCAAAATATTATCAAAATCTCATCGGATTTAATTGAAATCTTATAAAAATTTCATTTCATCCAATGCATACCCCATCCGACTACCATCCCATCCAACTCCCATAACACACAACTACCATCCCATCCTATTAAACTCCTACATCATACAACTCGCATCCCATCCAAACATATCCAACTTTCATTTCATCCCGCCCAAACCAACTCGTATTCCATCCAACTTTCCTTCTATTTCATTTAATCCCATCAAATTCTTATTGAGATGTTATTAAATTCTTACTGAAATCTTATCGAAATCTCATCAAAATCTCATCGAAATTTGATTGAAATCTCCCATACAATCCTATCCAATCCTACTCCTGCCGCACTCCTATTATAAATCTTGTTTTACCTAAAATTACTACAATACAGTATGATAATTTTTTTTTTTATACAAAGAAATTATCTGAATAAATTGATATTTTTATAAATGAATTATATTAATCCCTCTCCTACCCAAATCTAATCCAAACAAACTTCCGTCTCACCCACATCCCATCCCATCTCATCCAACTCCCGACATAAAGCTGATATGGCCTATTATTTACTTTATTAGTTTATATAAATGAATTTGATAATAAATGAATAAAATAAATTAAATAAATAAAATAAACAATTTTATACAAATTGGATGTTCTTCTTCATAATCAAAGCTGTTTAAACTTCTAAGAGACTATTTGGATTCATTACGATTTTTTTCTGAAAAACAACTGGTTAAAGAAGATAAGTGCAAATAATATATTCCAACAAACTTATTTTTTTAATTAAGAAAAAAGATTTTATAAATTTAGTAATTGATTAACATAAATCCATACGCAGTATGCACTCAAGGAAAATAAGTGATCCATTTTGTAATCATATTTATTGTGATATTTTTGTTAGGAAAAAAATCTTTTTTACCCGATATTACTGCAATCCGTTACCAGGATTTTACCTAGTTATGAAAAATGCCATAAATAAACTCTCATTCTATCCAACTCCCATTCCATCCAAAAAAACAAAAACCCCTCGAATATAAAACATTGTAAAAAACAAATTTCTTTCTATCCAAAAAGGTGCACTCTCCAATAAAGGGTTAATTTAGTGATAAAAAAAAATGCATCAAAATAAGGATGTTTACACTCCCTAAGAAAAGTAGAAGATATAAATAGTGCGGAGAAGAGGATGTGTAAGGAATGGTAATGAGTGTGAGTGCAACTTCTATAAGTGGAGAGAATATAGGATCGCTGGAAGGAAGACAAGATCCTGATTGGGTTGTAGCTTCGATATGAAGAAGAAGAAGAAGAAGAAGAAGAATAAGAAGAAAGTAACCATAGCGGGGGCCGTTTAAAAGTCCCGCCAAGGCCAGATGTAAAAAAGGAAGGTGGTGTTTGCGGTCGAGACCCAACTAAGCAGTGGCTAAAGTACAAGCAGTCCAGGCATCGCTACAGCAATGGCATCAACCTCTCATTTTCTTTTATTGTTACATACGTCCATTTTGCATTTACTTTTCACATTTTTTAGTTAACTGTCCCAAGACTGCGCAATTACGATTGGATAAAAATCTATGGACATGGTGAAACAAGAAGTACGTGTTATTTTGAGCCACATTTTAAAACCATATACACGTTTTACGGCTTCATTTTTTACCCGAGCAGGCTTCCATATCCTCTGCAATAATATTAGCACTGTTACATGTGTCCTGTGCAACTTCTGAAAGACATGTTACCATACCAATTTAAAATCATGAATAATAATAATTATTATTATTATCATAAATTAATGTCTTAGGCTTAAGATGATTACCGACAATATGTCGAAGGTACAGCTTGAGGTGGGATCCGAACCACCAGAACCTCGTTAAAGGTAAACAGAACAATTTCCAGAGGTACCGGCTCAGGGATCGAACCCTGGAACCTCTAACTGGTCCGGGCTCTTAAAGAACTGAGCTACCGACGGTCTTATTATTAATTTTTAAACAAACAGTTGAATTTTCAACTAAAAAAGA
>JAUELO010000366.1:572965-585271 GCA_032357855.1 Amphibolips quercusostensackenii
GACCCTCGCAATTTTACCCCGCGGGAGGGTATTAATAATTTAATGCTTTTAATGCTTTTAATTCTTTCAAATTCCCCTCATCCACCTCCTGCCCCCACCCCATCCTTTACAGCAATTTGGCCTTTCCTTCCTTCCCCCTCCGCCCATTCATGAAAATTTTACTTTCAAAAAAAATTTTCTCTGACTGAGAGACAATGAACGCTTTTCATTTCAACAATTTTTTATTTTTATTTTGACTTTTAATAAGAAATTCTTTTTTAGGTAAAAAATTAATTTTTAACACCAAAAAACAATACATTTTTTACAAAATAGTTATATTTTTAACCAAACGGATGAATTTTTATCTAAAATTATGGAAATGAATGAGTTCAATTTTTTGTTAAGCAAATTAATTTTCAACTAGAAAAAAAGGATTGACAACCAAATAGGTTAATTTGCAACTAAAAGAGATCAATTTTTAACAAAAAATAAAATAAATAATTTAAAATAAATTAATTTTCAGCAACATGAACAAAAAAATTTTCACAAAATAGTTTAATTTTTAAATAAAAGCATGAATCTTTGATTTAAATAGTTATTTTCAACCAAAGAAATGAATTTTCAAATACAATTATGCAATATTCAATTAATTTAGTTAAATGTTCAGTTAATACAATTGATTTATAACAAAAAAGATTAGTTTTAAACTAAAATTAGGGAATATAAAAATGTATTCATTAAATTTTCAGCTAAAAAAAAAATAATTTTCAACAAAAAAAAAAATTAATTTCTCACGAAATAATTACATTTTTGACTAAAATTATGGAACTGAAAAAGTTAAATTTTTTGTTAAAAAAATTAATTTTCAACTAGAAAAGAAAATTTTTAACAAAAAATTATGGAATATTAAATTGGATAAAATTAATGTTTAGTTAAGAACATTAATTTTCAATACAAAAGATTAACTTTAAACTAAAATGATGAAATATTAAACAAGATTCGTTAAATTTTCAGATAAAAAATTACTTTTCAAAAAAAAAAATTCACAAAATAGTTAAATTTTTAACGGAAATTATGGAACTGGACGAGTTGGATTTTTTGTTAAAAAAATTAATTTTCAACCAGAAAAACAATATTTTAACCATACAGACGAATTTTTAACTACAAGAGATAATTTTTCAACAAAACTGGAATGAATCTTTGTTATTGAAAAAATTATTTCAACAAAAAAAAAATTTTTTACAAAATAGTTACATTTTCTACCAAAGAAATGATTTTTTTAAATCAAATTGAGGAAAAATTAATTTTCAATGAAAAAACAAAATAAACAAATTTTCCACAAAATAGTTCAATTTTTAATTAAAAGCATGAATCTTTTACTGGAATAGTCAAATTTTAAACTCAAAAGATGAATTTTCGAATAAAATCATGAAATTGGCCGAGTTAAATTTTCTGTTTAAAAAAATTAATTTTCAACAAAGAAGATTTTCGACAAAAATTATGGAAGTGAACAAGTTAAATTTTTTGTTAAAAAAAAATTATTTTTCAACTAGAGAAAAAAATTTTCAACCAAACAAATGTATTTCCAACACAAAGAGATCAATTTTCAACCAAGAATTATAGAATATCAAATTGGATTAGTTAAATGTTAATTTGAGAAAATTTTCAATAAAAGAGATAATCTTTAAACTAAAATGATGGAATATTAAACTAGATTCGATAAACTTTCAGATGAAAAATTGCTTTCTGACAAAAAAAGAAAAATTCCACCAAATAATTTAATTTTTCAATGGACATTATGAAACTGGACGAGTTGAATTTTCTGTTAAAAAAATTAATTTTCAACTAGAAAAACAATAATTTAACCATACAGACAAATTTTTAACTAAAAGAAATACATTTTCAACAAAACTAGAATAGATCTTTTTTTAATAAAAAATATTATTTTTTAACAAAAAAACAAAAAATTGTCCACAAAATAGTTACATTTTCAACCAAAGAAATTATTTCTCTACGAAAATTGAGGAAATATTAATTTTCAATAAAAAAAAATAAACAAATTTATCACAAAATAGTTGAATTTTTAACTGAAAGTATGAATCTTTTACTGGAATAGTCAAATTTAAAATCCAAAATATGAATTTTTATCTAAAATTATGGAACTGAATGAGTTAAATTTTCTATTAAGAAAATTTATTTTTAACCAAAATAAAATTAATTTTCAACTAGAAGATCTTAATTTTTGATAAAAAATAAAACAAATAATTTTTCACTTGAAAAAAAATTAATTTTCAACAGGAAACAAATTTTCCACAAAATAATTAAATTTTCAAATAAAATTATGAATCTTCAACTGCAACAGTTAAATTTTCAATCAAACGAATTGAATTTTAAATAAAATTATAGAACTGAATGAGTTAAATTTTCCGTTAAAAATATAATTTTTAACTAGAAAAAAAAGAAGAATTTTCAACCATAAAGATGAATTTTTACTAAAAGAGATAGATTTTCAACACAAAAATAAAATAGATAATTTTTCAGTTGAAATAAATTAATTTTCAAACAAAAAAAAATTTTCAACCAAATAATTAAATTTTCAACTAAAATTATCAATCTCTAACTGAAATAGTTATACTTTCAACTAAAGAGATGGATTTTCGACAAAAATTATGGAACTAGAGAAGTTAAATTTTTCTGATGAAAAAATTAATTTGAAAAAAAAAAATTTTTAACCATACCAAAATTTTTTTTTTACTAAAACAGATCAATTTTTAACGGAAAATAAAAAAGATGAATTTTCAGTTGAAACAAATTAATTTTTTTTAAAATGTCCACAAAATAGTTAAATTTTCAAATAAAATTAAAAATCTTCAACTGGAAAAGTTAAATTTTCAACCAAAAAGATGAATTTTCAACTACAATTATGAAATATTCAATTAGATAAAATAAAGGTTAATAAAATTAATTTTTAACAAAAAAAAATTAATTTAAAACTATAATTATGGGTTATTAAAGTGGATTAGTTTAATTTTCAGAAATAAAAATTAATTTTCAATCAGTGTTGAATTTCCAACTATTTTATAAGTTAAAAATTAAAATAATTAGTTAAAGTTTTTCAGTTATTAGTTAAAATTTCAGTTAATAAAATTAATTTTCAACAAAAGGGATTAATTTTAAACTAAAAGAATGAAATATTAAACTAAATTAGTGTAATTTTCAGTTGCAAAAATTAATTTTCAACCAGAGAGTTGAATTTTCAATTAAACTGAAATAAATTTTAAACTAATTTTTAACAAAATAGTTTAAATGTTAAGGGAAATAGTTAAATTTTCAACTAAAAAATTCATTTCTTTTTTATTTAAAATGCAACGGTTTTCATGAAAATTAATCTTCAAGTATTCCAATTTTGTGTAAAAATTTATTTTCTTAATTGCAAAATAATATACTTTGTTGAAATTTCGTCTTTTTTGACAGAAAATTAAATTTTTAAACTGAAAATTTAAATAAGTTTTACATTTTTTTAAAATTTATATTATTAGTTCAGAATTAGGATATTTGTTGAAAATTGTTGTATTGTTTTAAAAATTCTTCTTTTTTAATTCAAAATTTAATCAATTGGTTGAAAATGAGATTTTTTGGCGCAAAATTTATATTTTTATTTTTAAGATAAACTTGTTTTGTTGAAAATTCGTCGTTTTGGGTTGAAAAATTATTTTCTTTAGTAGGAAATTTAACTATTATGTTAAATGAATTTTTAAAAATAAAAATTTATATTTTTGAGTGGAAAATTAAACTCTTTTGTCACAAATTCTTGCTTTTAATTTTTAAATTCATCATATTAGTTCAAAATTCACTGTAGTGTTGAAAATTGTACTATTTTGTTCCAAATTCATCTTATTTTATTCATAATTAATTTTTTAAACTAAAAATTTAACTATTCCAATTTTGATTAAAATTTTCTTTTTTTTAGCTCAAAATTCAACTATTTTTTTAAGATTAAATTTTTTTTTAATTTTTGTTTTTGTGTGTAAATATTCAATTATTCGGTTCAAAATTGGTTTTCTTTTTAAAAAATTAATATTTTTGGGTTGAAAATTTAACTCTCAAAAAAGACGCAATTAGTTCAGTTTTCAATTAAAAAAGGTACATTTTTAACAAGAAATCAAATGGTAAAATTTTTAGTCAATATATGATTTTCATTTAAAATTGAAACAAAATTCTAACAAAATAGTTCAAATTTTCACCAGAAAAGATAAATTTCTTTTCAAATAGTTAATTTATAACCAAAAAGGTGAACTTTACATTAAGAAGTTTAAAGTTTCATCAAAAAGGACAAATTTTCAACAAAATACGTAAATTTTTAAACCAAAAAGCTAATTTTTTACTAAATACTTTATTTAAAAAAATAGCTAAATCTTTAAACAATTACTTCAATTTTCTACACAAATAGTTGAATTTTGAATAAAAAGGTAAAGCTTTAGCCAAAAAAATGCATTTTGAAGCAAATAATTAAATTTTCAACCAAAATGTGAATTTTACAAGAAAATTAATGTTGTATCAAAAAAGACAAATCCTTTTCGCAAAAGTGGTTGAATTTTTATTCAAAAATATAAATTTTTAATAAAAAAGTTAATTTTATACCAAATAGTTTAACTTTCAAATAGAAAAGATTAATTTTTAATTAAAAGTATATAATTTGAAGCCAAAATGGAATAGTCACATTTTCAATCAAAATAATTAAGTCTTAACCAAAAAAAAAGAACGAATTTTAAACAAAATATTAAAATTTTTATCCAAAGGTTTAAATTTTTGACTAAAAAAAAATTTTTTTTTGTACCAGAAGTAAAATAGTTGAATTTTCATTTATGAAAATTAATATTTAACTATAAACTAAACGAGATTTCAACAAAATAGTTCAATTTTTGTTCAAATAATTCTATTAATTATATATCAAATATATATATATATATATAAATAAATTATAAAAATTGTATAAATATATATATATATATAAATATAAATTATATTATAATTATATCCATAATAATTTGATTAATTATTAATTAAACTAAAGCAATGAATTTTTAACAAAGGAGTTCAAGTCTAAACCACGTAGTTAAATTTTTGACCAAAAACTACGACTTTTCAACAAAACAGTTGCATTTACAACAAAATAATTATATTTTTAACCAAAAAAAAATTGACCAACTTTTTTTACATTTTTGTAAATTTTACCAATTTTCTATGTCCAAAAAAGTTACAGCGAATTTTTTAAAGTAGAGTTTTTGTTAATAAAAAATAATATCAAATTACAAATCAAAAAAATTTGTGTTGGAGTTAGCATTTTTTTTAAATGGGCCAAAAAGATTATTTTTTAAATTTGGTTAGTAGTTAGTTTAAAAAAAAAAATCAAAATTTCGGGCCATTGTTGTGCAACAAATTTTTTTATGTTCTAATTTCATATTATTTTTTATTAACAAAAACTCTACTTACAAAAAAAATCTCATAATTTTTTGGCCCCACAGAAAATCTATAAAATTTTTTTCGAAAAATAAAAATCAAATATGTTTTCTGTTTCAGTAACATGAGCTGCCGAAAAATTCTCTATCGATCCTTATAATGCAAGTTTCCGCAAACTTGCGCCATCTCGAAACGAGCAATTGAGCTTTAGAACCAACTTCTGCTCAGTCGGTAACCATCATAAAATAAAGGTTGAAAAAGAAACTAAATCAATACTTGTGTAATAAATAATAAATAATATTGATATTCATTGGCAATTTGTTATAAATCTTTAAATAAAGTATTTACTTTTAATTATTCTCCTATAAAAGTTTCAAAAATACAATCATAAAAAAAGGTTCAAAAAGAAAAAAATCAATACTTAGATGATAAGTAATATTCCTTTAAATTTCGTTATTGATTTTTAATAAAATTATTTGTTTCATTATTTATACACGAAAGTCTTAAAAAATAAAATCATAAGATATAAGTTTAATAATAAACTAAATCAATATATTTCTTTAAAATTTATAATGAATTCCTAATTAAAATATATATTTTTTTAAATATTTTTATACAAAACTCCTTAAAAATAAAATAATAAAATAGGAGTAAAAAACAAACCTTATTTATACTCAGATGATAATTAATATTCCTTAAAAATTCGTTAATAAATTTTAATAAAAATATATTTTCTTAAATTATTTTTCTACAAAAGTCCAAAAAAATTAAATTATGAAAAATTTAAAAAAAAACGAAATCAATTATTAGGTAATAAATAATATTTCTTACCAAATTTTGACTACTCTTCAATGGAACTATTTTTTCCATTATTCTTTTACAAAAGTATTTTTCAAAAATCATAAAATAAGCGTTCAGAAATAAACTTAACCAATACTTAGGTGATAAATAATATTTCTTTAAATTTTGTTCTTGATTTTTAACAAAACTATTTTTTTTAAATTACTTTTCTGCAAAAGACTTGAAAAATTCAATCACAAAATAAAAATTAAAAAATAAACTTAAATAATAATTAGATGATAAATAATATTTCCCTAAATTTTAAAACTTATTTTCAATAAAAAAATGTGTTTAAAATTATTTTTGCACAAAAGTCTTGAAAAATTAAATTACACAAGAATATTCCAAGAAGAAGCTGAATCAATACTTGGGTAATAAATAATATCAATATTCCTTTAAAATTTGCTATTAAACTTTAACAAAATTATTTAAAAAAAATTATCATTAACAAAAATTAAAAAAAAAATTTAATCATAAAATAAAGGTTAAAAATAATTTAAATCAATACCCAAATGATAAATGATATTCCTTTAAATTTTGATATTAAATTTTAATAAAACAATTTTTTTTAAATTACTTCTCTAAACAATTCTCATAAAATTAAATCATAAAATAAAGGCTAAAAAATAAATTAAATCAATACATAAATAATAAATGATATTCCTTCAAATTTTGTTATTAATTCTTATTTGAACTATTTTTTTAAAATTGTTTCCCTACAAAAGCCTTGAAACATTCAATCATAAAATAATGTTTCAAAAATAATCTTAATCAATACTTAGGTATTAAATATTATTCCTTTGAAATTTTTCATTAATCTTTAATTAAAAATTTTGTTTTCAGTTATTCTTATACAAAAATTAAAAAAAAACAACATAAAATAATGTTTAAAAAAAAAACCTAAACAATACTTAGGTAATTAATAATATTCCTTGAAAAATTTGTTATCAATTTTTGATGATAAAAATTATTTTTTGCAATTATTCTTTTACAAAAGTCTTGAAAAAATAAAATCATAAAATAAATGTTAAAGAATAAACTTAATCGACACTTGGGTGATGAGTAATATTCCTTAAAATTTCGTTATTGATTTTTAATAAAAATATTTTTTTCATTATTCTTATACGAAAGCCTTAAAAACTAAAATCATAATATATAAGTTTAAAATAAACTAAATCAATACTTAGGTATTAAAAAATATTCTTTTAAAATTTCTAATGAATCCTTTTTTTTTTTTTTTTTTTTTTTAAATTATTGGTATACGAAAATCTTAAAAAATTAAATCATAAAATAATGTTAAAAAAAACAAATTATTATCAGGTAATAAGTAATATTCCTCACAAAATTTTTACTATTCTTCAATTAAACTATTTTTCCCATCATTCTTTTACAAAAGTCTTTAAAAAAACCATAAAATAGAAATTATGACTTTTCTACAAAAGACTTAAAAAATTTTATCATGAAATAAAAGTTAAGAAATAAACTTAATTAATACTTGGATGATGAAAAATATTTCCCTAAATTTGGATATTATTTTTAATAAAAATGTGTTTTAAAATTATTTTGGTACAAAAGTCTTAATGAATAAAATTATAAAATAATGTTTTAAGAAGAAACTAAATTAATAATTTGGTAGTAAATAACACCAATATTCCTTTGAAATTTGTTATTAGGCTTTGATGAAACTATTTTAAAAAAATTATTATTCTACAAAAGTTTTAATAAATAAAAATATATTATAATGCTTCAAAAAGTAATTAAATCAATGTTTAGGTGATAAATAATATTCCTTTAAATTTTATCATTAATTTTTTATCAAACAATTTTTCAAAAATTACTCTTCTACAAAAGTCTTGAAAAATTAAATCACAAAATGAAGGCTAAAAAATAAATTTAATCAATACCTGAATGATAAATAACATTACTTTAAATTTTGTTATTAATTTTTAATAAAACTATTTTAAGAAAATTATTTTTTTACAAAAGTCTTAAGAAATTATATCATTGAAAAGAGTTTCAAGAAAAAACAAATCAATGCTCAGGTAATAAATAATATACGTTCAAAAACTTATTATTAATCTTTAATGGAACTATTTTTTTGTATTACTCTTTTACAAAAGTCTTAAAAAATAAAATCACGAAATGAAGGTTAAAAATTAAACTAAACCAATACTAAGATAATAAATAATATTAATTTTCCTTCGAAATTTGTTATATAATTTTAACGGAACTATTTTCGAAGAATAATAAATAATACATAATAATAAATAATATTTTTTCAAAACTACTAATTAATCCTTGAGTAAACTATTTTTTTCAATTATTCTTTAAACAATGTCTCAAAGAATAAAATCATGAAATATAGGTTTAAAAGTCAACTAAATCATTATTTAAATGACAAATAATACTGCTTTAAATTTTGTTATTTATCTTTAAGAAAAATATTTTTTTCAAATAATTTGTTTACCAAAGCTTTCAAAAATGAAACCATAAAATTAAGGTTCAGAGAAAAGTAAATTAATACTTAGGTAATAAATAATATTCCTTTAAAATTTCTAATTAGTCTTTAATTAAACTTTTTTTTTCGATTATTCTTTTACAAAACTCTTAAAAAATAAAAACAAAAATAAAGGTTCAAAAATAAGTTAAACCAATACTCAGGTAATGAATGATATTTTAAAAATTAAGAAACATTCCACTGATTTTATTAAAATTGAATTGAATTTAGTAGAATTCAAAAAATTTTTAAAGAATTTAATCAGATGCATAAGAATTTAAGGTGACTGTAAAGAACTTCAGGGCGAATTAAAAAAAAAATTGAAAAAATTTTTTTAATCAATTTAACTAAGTAGAATTTAGTGAATTTAAAATACTAAAAAAACTAAATGAATAGAGTAGAATTGAGTACATTGAGTGACTTAAAAAAATTAAAGTGAATTGAAAATTATGTAGAAACATTTTTAAAATGTCAAGAGAATTCCCAAGAATTCAGGATAAGTTGATAAAAATTTAGCATAAATTTCAAATAAAATGAAATAAATTGAATTATATATTAAAAATTTTGAAAATTTCATTGATTTTGTAAAATTTAAGTAAATAAAGAAAATTTTAAAAGAATTTAAAATAATTGAATAAAATTGATGTGAAATCAAGGTAAGTTAAAAATAATTCAAGTGAATAGAACAACATTTTTAGAATTCAAAAAATCCCATTGATGAAGATGAAGAAAAGGAGAGGAAGTGAGGTGAATTTATAAAAGGGAAAGTAGAAGTGATAAGAATAAGAAAAAGGGAAGTGATAAAAATAAGAGAAGGATAAGTGATAGAAAAAGAGGATAGGAACGTTGGGGAAGTAAGTAGAACTGGAGGGGGGTTAGATTAGGGTAAGTTAGGGGAGAAAAAGTAGTATAAACAGGAAGATTGGGAGTAGAGTAAGTGAGGGCAAATTACAAAGGGAAAAGTAGGGGAAGTGATAGAAGATGAGTAAAGGGAAAGTAGGGGCAGTGAGGAGAGAGGAAGCATGGAAAATGAGGAAAAGGTAAGTAGGGATTTGGCGGAAATGAGAGTGGGATGTGAAGAAAATAAGGGGGTGTGATAGAAGGAGGAGTGAGGGCAAATAAAGGTTGTAAAAGTAGGTGAAGTAATAGGAAGAAAAGCAGGGAAAGTGAGAATAGATTAAGACAGGGAAAGATTTAAAAGGAGGTGTTAGCTAGGGAAGTAAGGAGAGGGGGAAGTATAGGAGGAAGATATTAGGAAAAAAAGTTTCTTGTAAAATTCTATAAAAATTCCAGTGAAAGAAGAAAGTAGGCTAAGTGAGAGGAAATGATGGGATGGGCAGTAGATGAAATAAAGGAAGGGAAAGTAGAGAATAGTATCGAAGTGGGATGTTAGATAAAGAAAAAAAAGAAGAAAAGTGGAGAAAAAAGAATTTTATCACGGGCGGAAAAGAGTGTCAGCAAAGCTTAAAAAGTTGGAAAGAGAAGTAAGGATGAGAAGGGAAAGTAGAAGATAGAAGGACAAATTATGGTATAAGCAGAGGAAGTGAGGGGAAATGATGGGAAAGCAAGTAGGGGATATGAGGAAAAATGATATAAAAGCAAGTTTTAGGAGGTAAAGGTAAATGATAGAAGCAAAGTGAGATGGAAGAAAATGTAGTAAAAGTGAAGAGAAATGAGTAAAGGCTAAGTGGAGTAAGTTAGGAAAAATGAGAGGTGGGAAGTAGGTAAAGTAAGAAGTAATGGAAAGGGTCAAATTAAGAAGAGAGAGAGAACGATCACAGGAAGTTATAAGAAATGAAGAGAAAACGAAGGTTTGTAAGAAAAAATGAAAGTATCGGAAGTTGAGGAAGAGGAAAAGTAGGGGATGGTATGGAAGTCAGATTTTAAATAAAGAAATAAAAAGAGAGAAAAGCAGAGGAGGAAGAAGTTTAGGAAGAATGCAAAAGAGATGGTCAGAGAAGGTTCATGCGTGAAAAGGGGAATTGAGGATAGAAAGGAGAAGTAGGGATAAAAAGGAAAAATAGGATGGAAAGATAAACTAGCAATGCAAAGGGGACGTAGAAGATGGGACGAAAAATGATGGAAGAAGCATAGAAAGTAAGGGAAAATGATGAGAAAGAAAGTAGGGAGAAAAACGCGAAATCATAGATGAAGTAGGGAAAGTGATGGAAAATGATGAAAGAGTAAGTAGAGGAAGTGACGGGAAATGGCGGAAGGAAAGTATGATGGAAGGAGATGTAGTGTAAGTAGAGGGTAATGAGTAAAAACTTAGTACAGCAAGTATGGGCGAAGGAGGTTTGAGAAATAAAAAAAGTAAGAGGTAATGAGGAGAAGCTGAAGAAGTAGAGGAAGGGGGAAAAAGGGATGTTATTGGCGATAAGAGGAAGGAAGGGGTAAGTTAAACGAAATTAAGAGATATAAATTTGGGAAAAGCATAGAAGAAAAAATATGGGGAGGTATGGAACTAAGGTGTAAGATGGAGAAGCAAAGAAAGGGGAAAGCAGAAAAGGAAGAAGTTAGGAAAAGGAAGAAAAGGAAGGGTCAAAGAAATCTGGAAAGCAGCTTGAAAAAGAAGGGATGGAGAGGGGAAGTAGGGATGGAGAGTGAAACTAGGGGAATGTAGGGGTGTTAGGACAGGGAAAGTACAGATACCAGAGGTTTTTCTTTACTTCTAAATTAAAAAAATTTTTTTTGTTTTTTTTTCATTGCCTTTTTCTATTCCTCTTTGAATGAGAAAACCTTCTTTATGAGCGGAGAAAAGAAACTGACGTTTATTTAATTTGCAGAAGCAATTACTTGAGTGGAATACCTACGGCTGGTTGATAGTTAATAATCGCCCATGGCATCCGTTTTTAATTTTCTTTACCTTCACGGGAATTGTGGTGAAGTTTCGTTGTACATGAGTCATATTTGTTGGAAGCTTGTCGGTTAATCCTTACCTGCAACAAGGGAAAACATGTAATTAGCAAGTGGCACGCCCACGACAGATTGTAAACTGAGCAAAGGATAATTGAAAGGTTCTTCTTGCCTCTTGCTTGAAAAAAGGGACAAAAGAAGACGATGAGAGATAGTTTTCTTTTTCTCTTTTCAACGAGCAGGTAAAAAGTTGCAAGCTGTGTACTTTAGACAAATAGAAACTGCAGGCAGTCGATAAAAAAGGTCCCTACAATTAAGCGTATCCAGTTTTAAAAAATCGAAGGAACTTATGGCTATTTATTATATTCATGGACAAGTATCTTAGAATGGCCCTCTTCAAATAAGAAGGTGTGGATCTCGGGACAGTGACGGTACGTGGGTTAGATTTTGCAGATGACAAGGTTTTTATAGCAGAGTCAATTATTATATTTATGTACAAGTTTCTAAGAATAGCCCTCTTCGACGAAGAAGGGGTGGATCTCGGGAAAGTGACAGTACGTGGGTTAAAGTTCGCGAATGATAAGGTTGTAATCGCAGAGTGAATTATTATATTCATGGACAAGTGACTAAGAGTAGCCCTCTTTGAAAAAAAGGTGTAGATCTCGGGACAGTGA
>JAUELO010000366.1:636773-647607 GCA_032357855.1 Amphibolips quercusostensackenii
GGTTCGTGTACGTGCTAAGTTTCTAGAATATTTCAGATGACGTCATCAAATTATACTGTGCAATTGTGACAAACGAATTTTGCGTGCATATTTCGAAAGTTCACTCATATTTTTTATGACCCCTTACAACCTTGTAACAATTTATCTTGGACACGAACCATTTGAGCTGTTGAATGGTCTTGATGCCGGTAACATGTCGGTAACAGGAATCTTGCTAATTAATTATTTAAACCTGATCAAATAAGCTCAAAATCTTAATCCTAAAAAGTCAAAGGACTTGAAGACCTGCAGAATTTCTTAAAAAAGTAAGAATGAGACAAAAAAAGACACCTGAGAAGAGTAAGAAAAATGTACCAGTCAAAAATAAGTTTTCCTTTGCGTTAATAAGAAATAGTCTCTTTTACCCTGAGGAACTTAGGTTATTTGGTTTTATTCGAGTTTACGAGAATTCTTCTCTTTCAGAGATAAGAGTAGACGGGCGAAACATTCTGGGAATGTTTTTACCACTGCATCTCGAATTACCGGACGATAAGCGCGCAACGACCTGAAGGGAAATGCAATGACATTTTTAAATTTATTTATTTCTACCGGAAAAAATGACTTTCATACCACGAAAGATGAATATCGAATCCAAAAGAACGAATTTTCAACATTTTTAACAAAAAATGAATTTTTAAAATGAAAGTTGAATTTTAACAAAACTTTTTATTTCCAATCAAGAGAGGTGTTTACCAAAAATAATGAATTAGAGGAAATGAAATTGAATGAAGAAATATAGAGTAAATAAAAGGAAATGAGGAAATAAAAAGAATAGCAATTAAGGAGAAATGAGGGAAGAGAAAGTAGGGCAAGTGATTCAAAATTAGGAGACGGAAAGTTGGAAAATGATGTGAAATGAGAGAAGGAAAAGTGAGGGTAAATAAGGAGGGAAAGGTAAGGGTAAGTAAGGGGAATGAGAAAAATTAGGGGAGGGGTGTAAGAAAAATAAGGAGAAGGGGAGTAAGGGGACAAGCGTAGAGGTAAAGGATAAGAAATGAAGACGGTCAAGCAAAAGAAGGGGTTAGGAGGCATGTGGAAATGGAGAAAGGGATGTATGGGCAACGAGAAAAAATAAAAGTACGGAAAGTAGCAGAAGTGAGAGGTTAAGAAGTAGGAAAAATGATGAGACGGGAAGTAGGGTAAGCGAGGGTAGGGAATAAAAAGGTGAAATAAATAAAGGGAAGTAGGGGAATTGAAAGTAGGAGAAGCAGGAGAGATGATAGGAAATGAGAAAAGGGTAACTAGGAGACTGATAGTAATAAGACAGGGGAAAGTGAAAAGAGGAAGTAGATGAGGAAGAATTTTGTGAATAAAGGGGAAGCGATGGTTAAAGTGTGAGAAAGAGAATAAGGAGTGGTTACGAAAGGTAGGGGAATGAAGGAGCGGTAGTGGAGAGGATGTACGGGAAGTGAGGGGAAACGAAGGGAAAGTGAGGGAAAGTGAGGGAAGTGAGGGCCGACGGAGCGGGGGAAGTAACGGGAAGTAAAGGAAGCAATAGAATAAAAAGTAGGAGAAGCGAAAGGAGAAAAAAGATTTAAATGAGTAGACGAATTTTTATTAAAATAGTTCAATTTTTTAACAAAGAAATCAATCTTCAACAAAGGAGATTAATCTTCAATCATAAAGGCGAGCTTAGCAAAATACATTTCTTCTCAACAAAATCGTGAAATTTTTAACCAGAGAAATAAATTTCCAACCAAACTAAGAAAAAAGAATTTTTAACAAAAAAGTTAAAATTTGAACAGAAAAAAAAGGTTTTTGAATAAAAATCATGCACCATGAACCAAAAATAAATTAATTCTAAAATAAAAACTTTCAAGAAAAAGTTAATTATCTAGAAAAACAGTCGATTTTTCAACACAAAAAGGTAAAGTTCCAACAAAAAAACATTAGTCTTCAACAGAATTAATGAAATTTCAAAAACAAAAGTAAATTTTTTACCAAAATGATAAATATTTTACCGCAAAATAGAACATTTCAACCAAATATTTTGATTTTTAAACAAAAATGTAATAGGTAGATATTTAGTTATAAAATTAATTCTCAAACAAAAAAAAAAATGTTTAACGAAATAGTTAAATTTTGACAAAGAAAAATTTTTAAAATCAAATCCTGGATTATAAACCAAAAATCAATCAGTTCTACACTATCATAAATTTGAAAAAAAAAATAATTTTTAGGCAAAATAGTAAATTTTTAACTCAAAAAGAACAATTTTTAAGAAAATATCCTATTAATTTTTGACAAAATCGTTAAATTTTCAACCATGAAAATGAAATTTTCCACCAAGAAGATTGATATTTTACAATTAAAGAGAAATTGTCGACTAAATATTTTTATTTTTAACAATAATGTAATAAGTAGATTTTTAGCTAAATAATTAGTTTTCAAACAGAAAGAAAATGTTGAACAAAATTGTTAAATTTTGACCAAAAAAAAAGTTTCTGAAATCAAATCCTGGATTATAAACCAAAAATCAATCACTTCTAATCTATAATAAATTTACAACGAAAATTTAATTTTCAGCCTAAATAGTACATTTTTAACTCAAAAAGAACCAATTTTTAAGAAAAAATATCAATTTTCAAAAAAATCGTTTAATTCTTAACCACGAAAATACAAATTTTTTACCAAGAAGATTAATATTTCACGATTAAATAGAAATTGTCAACTAAAGATTTCCATTTTCAACCAAAAATGTAATAGGTAGATTTTTAGTTAAAAAATTAATTTTTAAACAAAAAAAAATGTTCAACAAAATAGTTAAATTTTGACAAAAAAAAAGTTTCTAATATCAAATCCTGGATTAAAAATCAAAAATCAATCAATTCTATACTATCATGATTTAAAAAAAAAAATTAATTTTCAGGCAAAATAGTAAATTTTTAACTCAAAAGGTCCAATTTTCAAGAAAATATATTAATTTTTAATAAAATCGTTAAATTTTCAACCACAGAAATAAAATTTTACACCAAGAAGAAAAATATTTTACAATTAAATAGAAATTGTCAACTAAATACTTTAATTTTAAACCAAAAATTTAATAGGTAGATTTTTACATAAAAATTAATTTTCAAACAAAAAAAGAATGCTCAACAAAATAGTTAAATTTTGCCAAAAAAAAAAAGTTTCTGAAATTAAACTCTGGATTATAAACCAAAAATCAATTAACTCTAAACTATAATAAATTTTTTTTAAAAATTTAATTTGCAGCCAAAATAGAAAATTTTTAACTCAAAAAGACACATTAAAAAAAATGTATTCATTTTTAACAAAATCATTAAATTTTCAACTACGAAAATAAAATTTTCCACTAAGAAGATTAATATTTTACAATTAAATAGAAATTGTCAAATAAATATTTCAATTTTCAACCAAAAATTTAATAGATAGATTTGTAGTTATAAATTAATTTTTAAACAAAAAAAGGATGTTTAACAAAATAGTTAAATTATGACAAAAAAAAGAGTTTCTGAAATAAAATCCTGGATTATTAAACTAAAATTAATCAAATCCAAACTATAAAAAATTTTCAACAAAAATTTCATTTTTTGCCAAAATATTACATTTTTAACTCGAAAGGACAAATTTAAAAAAATATATATTAATTTTTAACAAAAGTGTTGAATTTTTAACCACAAAAATGAAATTTTCTACAAAGAAGATTAATATTTTACTATTAAATAGAAATTGTCAACTTAATATTTCCCTTTTTAACCAAAAATGTAATAGGTACATTTTTAGTTGAAAAATCAATTTTCAAACAAAAAAAGAATGCTTAACAAAATAGTTAACTTTAAATAAGAAGAAAAGTTTCTGAAATAAAATTCTGGATTATAAACCAAAAATCAATCAACTCAAAAGTATAATAAATTTACAAAAAAATTTCATTTGCAGCCAAAATAGTGAATTTTTAACTCAAAAAGATCAATTTTTAAGAAAATGTATTTATTTTTAACAATATCGTTAAATTTTCAATCACTAAAATAAAATTTTCCACCAAGAAGATTAAAATTTTACAATTAAATAGAAATTGTCAACTGAATATTTTAATTTTTAACCAAAAATGTAGTAGGTAGATTTTTAGTTGAAAGTTAATTTAAAAAAATGTTTAACAAAATAGTTAAATTATGACAAAAAAAAGAATTTCTAAAATAAAATCATGGATGATAAACAAAAAATCAATCAATTCCAAACTATGATGAATTTTCAACAAAAATTTAATTTTCTGCCAAAATAGTAAATTTTTAACTCGGAAGGACAAATTTCGGAAAGAATATATAACTTTATAACAAAATCGTAATTTTTAACAACAAAAAAAATATTTTTTACAAAGGAGATTAATATTTTACAATTAAAGAGAAATTGTCAATTGAATATTTCAATTTTTAACTAAAATTGTAATAGGAAGATTTTTAGTTAAAAAATTGATTTTCAAACAAAATAGTTAAATTTTGCAAAAAAAAAAAAGTTTCTGAAATTAAACTCTGGATTATAAACCAAAAATCAATTAACTCTAAACTATAATAAATTTAAAAAAAAATTTAATTCGCAGCCAAAATAGTAAATTTTAAACTCAAAAAGACAAATTTTTAAGAAAATGTATTCATTTTTGAAAAATTATTTAATTTAAAACCACGAAAATGAAATTTTTTGACTAAAAAGATTGATATTTCACAATCAAATAAAAATTGTCAACTAAAGATTTTCATTTTCAACCAAAAATGTAATAGGTAGATTTTTAGTTTAGAAAATTAATTTTTGAACAAAAAAGGAATGTTTAACGAAATAGTTAAATTTTGACAAAAAAAAAAAAGTTTTTTGAAATCAAATTTTTAATTATAAACCAAAAATCAGTCAATTCTAAACTATAATGAATTTAGAAAAAAAAATTAATTTTCAGCCGAAATAGTAAATTTTTAACTCAAGAAGACCAATTTAAAAAAAAATATATTAATTTTTAACAAAATTTCCTGGATCCTGGATTATAAACTAAAAATCAATTAATTCTACACTATCATGCATTTAAAAAAAAAAGTTGATTTTCAGGCAAAATAATAAATTTTTAACTCAAAAAGAACAATTTTTAAAAAAATATGTTAATTTTTAACAAAATCGTTAAATTTTTAACCGCGAAAATGAAATTCTTCACCAAGAAAATTATTATTTCACAATTAAATAAAAATTGTCAACTAAATATTTAAATTTTCAACCGAAAATGTAATAGGTAGATTTCTAATTCAAAAATTAATTTTCAAACAAAAATAGAATGCTCAACAAAATAGTTAAATTTTTACAAAAAAAAAAAAGTTTCTAAAATCAAATCCTGGATTATAAAACAAAAATCAATCAACTCTAAACTCTAATGAATTAAAAAAAAAAATTATTTGCAGCCATAATAGTAAATTTTGAACTCAAAAAGACAAATTTTAAAGACAATGTATTCATTTTTAACAAAATTGTTTAATTTGTAACCACGAAAATGAAATTTTTCACTAAAAAGATTAATATTTCACATTTAAATAAAAATTGTCAACTAAAGATTTCCATTTTCAACCAAAAATGTAATAGGTAGATTTTTAGTTTAAAAATTAATTTTTAAACAAAAGAGGAATGTTCAACGAAATAGTTAAATTTTGACAAAAAAAATTGTCTAAAATCAAATCCTGGATTATAAACCAAAAATCAGTCAATTCTAAACTATAATGAATTAAAAAAAAAAATTAATTTGCAGCGAAAATAGTGAATTTTCAACTCAAAAAGTCGAATTTATAAAAAAATGTATTAATTTTTAACAGAATTAATTACAATTAAATAGGAATTATCAACTGAATATTTCAATTTTTAACCAAAAATGTAAAAGGTAAATTTTTAATTAAAAAATTAATTTTTAAACAAAAATAGAATGCTCAACAAAATAGGTGAATTTTGACAAAAAAAAAGTTTCTGAAATCAATCTCTGGATTACAAACTAAGAATCAATCAATTCTAAACTATAATGAATTTAAAAAAAAATAAATTCACAGCCAGAATAGTAAATTTTTAAATCAAAAAGACAAATTTTGCAGAAAATTGTTAAATTTTCAACCACGAAAATGAAATTTTCTACCAAGAAAATTAATAATTTACAATGAAATAGAAATTGTCAACTAAATATTTCAATTCTTAACAAAAAATGTAATGAATAAATTTTAACATAGAAATTAATTTTAAAACAAAAAAAGTATGTTCAACAATACAGTTGGATTTTGACAAAAAAAAGTTTTTGAAATCAAATCCTGGATTATAAACCAAAAATTAATCATTTCCATACTATCGTGAATTAGAAAAAAAAATTAATTTTCAGGCAAAATAGTAAATTTTTAACTCAAAAAGACCAATTTTTAATAAAATATATTAATTTTTAACAAAATTATATAATTTTCAACCACGAAAATAATATTTTTCACGAAGAAGATTGATATTTCACAATTAAATAGAAATTGTCAATTGAATATTTCAATTTTTAACCAAAAATGTAATAGGTAGATTTCTATATAAGAAATTAATTTTTTAACAAAAAAATAATATTTAACATAATAGTTGAATTTTGAAAAAAAAATTTTCTGAAATAAAATCCTGGATTATAAACCAAAAATCAATCAATGCCAAACTACAATGAATTTTTAACCAAAATTTAATTTTCTGCAAAAATAGTAAATTTTTAACTCGAGAAGACAAATCTTTAAGAATTTATATTAATTTTTAATAAAACCGTTAAATTTTCAACCACAAAAATGAAATTTTTTACCAAGAATATTAATATTTTACAAGATTGATATTTTACAATTAAATAGGAATTGTCAACTGAATATTTCAATTTTCAACTAAAAATGTAATAGGTAGATTTTTATTTAAGAAAATAATTTTCAAACAAAAAAAGAATGTTAAAAAAATGTTAAATTTTGACAGAAATAAAAGTTTCTAAAATCGAATTCTGGATGCTTAACCAAAAATCAACCGATTTCTAACTATAATGAATTTTTAACAAAAATTTGATTTTTTGCTAAAATATTAAGTTTTTAACTAAAGAAAACAAATTTTTAAGAAAATATATTAATTTTTAACAAAATTATTAAATTTTCAACCACGAAAATAAAATTTTTCACGAAGAAGATTGATATTTTACAATTAAAAAGAAATTGTCAATTGAATATTTCAATTTTTAACCAAAAATGTAATAGGTAGATTTTTAATTAGAAAATTAATTTTCAAACAAAAAAAGAATTTTCAACAAAATAGTTAGGTTTTGACAGAAAAAAAAGTTTCTAAAATTTCAAAATATAAAATATTTTGATTTTCAACAAACTTGTTGAATTTTCAATGAGCAAATTTATTTTTAACTGAAATCATCAATTTTCGACCAAAATAATGAATTTTTAATCACATATTTCAATTTTCTACGAAAAAGATGAATTTTACACATACTGTTTTTAAACCAAAAGACGAATTTCCGACAAAAATTTTTCATAAATACTTTTCTAAAAAAAACGAATTTTTAACAAATTTAATCAATTTTCAACAAAATCGTTAAAATTTTAGCCAGAGAAGTCAATTCCAATTCAAACATTAAATTTTTCACCAAACTGATTAATATTCTATCACAAACTAGGAATTAAAAAAAAATCCATAAATTTTCAACCAAACATGAAAGCGTTAAATTTTAAGCTACAAAAATTAATTTTTAATCAATGAAAAAAAAACTTTAACAAAGCACTTAAATTTTCAACCACAAAAAAGGGTTTCCAATTAAAATAATGAATCATGAACCAAAAGAATGAATTTTCAACAAAATAGTTCTTTATTGAATTTGTAACATTTTTAACAAAAAAATATTCTATATAAACTGGAAAATTAAAGTTAAGGAATAGTCATAGTCATTTTAGAGCTCTTTAAGGTCCCAAGACCGCGGTTTAAACTTTTTTTTTAATTATAACATAAATACGCATTGGTTTTATAACCATACAAAATAAGTTTCGGGGACGTGTGATAAAAAATTTTTTTTTGACACCCTAGGGTGTAGTCATGTTTTCTGTACGCCATCGCTGATATCGATCTTTCGTATATAGACGTACGCTTAAGATATTGCCCGGTACAGGAAGTAAAATATGCTCTCGTTGCGTTATTGCACATAGAGGGATATATTCTCGATAAAGACATCAAAGAGGCATTATTGCTTTCCTCGTTACTCTTCATTAAACCTAAACAGCTTTCAACTAAGGATTATTACAAAAAGAGCTGATGCCTATAGCTATAGTAATGTCATTCACACTAATGAGCTCGTTATTTCCTCCTGAAAGTGATATGCTTCAGACAATGACTTTCTACGCCTTTCTAATAATATTCTTCATTAAATATTGTCTTGTTAGTAAAGAAAGATTTAAAAAAGTTTGAAAAAGGTTTTCGTAGCACACATTTTTATTTTCTTGACCTCCTCTACTCCCACTACATTCTCCTACATCCCCTCTCGTTTCTTACTACGCCACCCCACACTTTAAACTTTGCTTCTTCTGCCTTTCTTAAATTCTCCCTCATTAACTTTCTCCTATCATCACTTACTTCCTTAATCCTCTTTAATTGCTTCATCCTCTTATTTGCCACCACTTCTCCAAGTCACCTTACTTTTCCTTCCCTACTCTTATTTTATTTCCTCACTTCTCCTCTCCTCCTCTACACCATACTAACCCATTCCAATAATTAACCGTCGCTAACTCTCCCTATTGCACTATTTTCTTATAAACTTTCCCCTCCCCTAACTTCCTTCCACATTGTCCCTAACGTCCCCAACCTCATTTCCTACCACTTCTTCTGCATACGTTATTTACCCTCCCTATATTTCTTATCACTTTTTCTGCTTACCTTACTTACCCTCGTGAACCTCTTCTATGCCTTTATAATAATATTCGTTATCAAAAGTCGTCTTATTATTAAAAAAATGTTAAAAAGGTTTTTAAACAGGTTTTCGTAGTCCATAATTTTCACTACTTTCCCTTCTCTACTACCACTACATTCCCCTAGTTCCCCTCTTCTTACCTACTACGCCCCCCCCCCCCCCACATTTTAACCTTTGCCTCTTCCTTACCCAACTTCTTCCTCATTACCTTTCTTCTTTTTTTACTTCCCTTTACATCCCCCTTCTTTCCTTTACACCCTAATCTTTCAACACTTCTCCTATTAACCTTACTTTCCTACCTCTAGTTTCAAAACATTTCCCTACTTTTGCTTTCATCCTCTTTACCCCTACTACTCCATTCCAAACTTTAACCTTTGCTTTCTCTCCCTTCTAAGCATCTTCTTTATCAACTTTCTCCTCTTATAACTTCCTCCCACATTTCGCCTTACTTTCCTTACCTTATTTTTTATCACTTCTCCTACATACCTGACTCACCCTTCTCGCATTTCTCACACTTTGCCTTCTTACCTTATTCACCCTTTTTTACCTCTTCTATGCCTTCTTAATAATATTCATCACTAAAAATCATCTCAATAGTAAAAAAAAAAGCTTCACAAAGTTTTTTTAAAAAGGTTTTCGTAGCCTATAAAATCTAATACTGTCCATCCTCTACTCCTTCAACATTCCCCTACTTCCTCTCTCCTCTCTTACTACGCAGCCCCACACTTTAACCTTTACTTCTTTTCCCTCACCCAACCTCTTCCTCATCAATTTTCTTCTTTCCTCACTTCCTTACATTTTTTCATTATTTTCTTTCGCCCACAATTCCTTTATTCCCTAATTTTTTCTAATTCTTCTACTCGAATTACTTTCCCTTTCTATACTTAAACTACAACCCCCTACTTCTTATTTCCTCCTCTCTACTCTAATACCGCATTCCATACTTCAAACTTCGCATCCTTTACCTTTTTGTCTTCTTCCTTATTACATTCCCCCTTTTACTAACTTATTCCCACATTTTTTCTTACTTCCCCAGCCTCATTTCCTACCACTTTCTCTACTTACCTTACTTTCCCTAATCTACCCAGACTACATATCCCTACTTCGCCTCTTTTTCTCTCAATCCTACTAGCTCATTCTACACTTTAACCTTCGTTTTCTCTTTCTTCAAAACTTCCTCTTCATTAAATTTCTCCTCTTCTAACTTTCTTCCATATTTTACCCCACTTTCTCAACCTCGTTTCATACCATTTCATCTACATAACTTACGTACATTTTCCACATTTTCTATAACTTTTTATACTTACCTTACTTATCCTCCTTACCCTCCGTACACTCTTCTATGCCTCTCTAATGATATTCATTAACAAAAATCGTTCTATTGAAAATAAAGTTTTGAAAAAGTTTCACAAAGGTTTTGTAGCTTGCACTTTCCCCTCTCCATCCCTACTACGTCACCACATACATTACTCTTTGCCTGTTCTCCTTCCCCCAACTTCTTCCTTATTAACCTTTTTCCCTCCTCACTTCCTCACACATTTACACCTACTTTTTTTACCCTATCACTTCTCACTATTTCACATACACACCTTACCAACCCTCACAGTATTTCCGATCACTTCTCCTGCTCACCTTACTTATCTTCATTACCCACTTCTATGCCCTTATGATAATATTCATTGAAAATCGCCTTATTGGTAAAAAAAAAAATTTTGAAGTTCTTTAGGAAGGTTTTTGTACTTCGTACTTTCCGTCCTCTACTTCCGTTAAATTCCACTACTTTTTCTTTCCTCTCCTTCTACTCCAAGCCACACTTCAAAATTTGCCTTCACTCCCTTCCCTAACTTTTTCCTTATCAAAATT
>JAUELO010000366.1:662382-675110 GCA_032357855.1 Amphibolips quercusostensackenii
TTATTTACAATTTAAAAATTAAAAAAAAAAACATCTATAGGACCGTACAAAAACGCTATTTTGAAAACTGATACCACCCTTCCTCATCTTCGTCATAGATCATGAAACAAAGTGTAAAGCCCCTAGAGTGATATACTTTACCTCCTTATCCTCTTCCATCTTCGCCTTCTCACCCTCTCCTTTTTCCTCAGGACCCTTTTCTAGTTCTGCACAGGCCCAGACTTTCCCCTACCGCTGATAGCTACTTCTGGGCACCCTGTGGTCTACAATTTTCGAATTTTACAGACATTTATGGGACCGTTCAAAGACGCTTCTTTAGAAACTTGTTTCACCTCTCCGTTTTTTCTGCATAAATCATAACACAAATCTTCCAGCCTCTAGAGTGAGGTCCTTTTCCTTCTATTTCAACTCCTCCTTCTTCTCTTCCTTTTCCTCGGGCCTCTTTTCTAGCTCTCCACAGGCTTAGACTTCTCCCTACTGCTAATAGATATTTTCGGGCACCTTGTGATTTACAATTTAGAAATTTTTAAAAACATCTATAGGAGTGTTTGAAAACGCTATTTTGAAAACTGTTTCCAACCTTCCTCTTTTTCGTCACATATCATGACACAAACCTTGCAGCCCCCAGGGTGACTTCAACCTTCTCCACCTCCTCCTTGTGCACCTTTTCCAACTGTTCAACCGCTCAAAGAAGCTATTTTGAAAACTTTTTCTTTCTTTTCTTTTTTATAAGGCCTCTTCCTTTTCCTCTCCTTCGTCTTCAACTCATGCCCTTTTTCCAATTCTCTTTTCGTTTACTTATCATACTTTGTTAAGTTTAAAAAATCCAAAAGAATTTTTAGTTTTTTGATTGAACGCCTAGTTTCTTTATGATCCTCCTCCTTCTCCACCCTCTCCTCCACTTCTTTCTCCTTTACTTTCTCCTTCTTCTCCACTTCTCCTTCACGTCCTCCTTTTTTTCCACCCCCTTCTTCACTTTCTCCGCCTTTATTTCCTTCCCCTCCTCCTACTCGTGCTCTTTTTCCAGCTCTCTCTTTGTTAATTTACGTATCATGCTTTGCAAGGTTTGACAAATATGAAGGTGTTTTCGGATTTTCGATCAGACGCTTATTTTGTTTATACTTAAGCGTACAAAAGTAGTTTTTAATTATTCAATTTTGAGAAACACTTATGGCATTGTTCAAAAAAGCTATTATAGAAACTTTTTTAGTTTCCTTCTCCTTAACCTCCTTCTGCTAATGACCCTTTTCCAACTCACTTTCCGTTTGCTTATCATACTTCGTAAAGTTTGACAAATCCAAAAGGTATTTTCGATTTTTTGATCGAACGCTTAGTTTGTTTATAATTCTTCTCCTTCTCCTCCCTTTCCTTTACTGTCTCCTTCTTTACTTCCTCCTTCTTCTACTCGTGCACCTTTCCCAGCTCTCTTTTCGTTCGCTCATCATACTTTGTAAAGTCTGACAAATCCAAAAGTATTTTTGGTTTTTCGATCGAACGCTTAGTTTGTTCATAATTTTTCTCCTTCTCCCACCTTTCCTTCACTACCTCCGTTTTCACTTCCTTGTTTTTCTACTCTCCTCCTTCACTTTCTCCTTTTCCTCCTCTCCCTGCTTCACTTCCTCCTTCTTCTCCTCCTATTCGTGGCTCTTTTCCAGCTCTCTCTTCGTTAGTTTACGTATCATGCTTTGCAAGGTTTGATTCCTCCTTCACTTCCTCCTCCTTCTTCACTTCCTTTTTCTTTACTTTCTCCACCTTCTCCTTTTACTTGTGCCCCTTTTCAACCGTTTAACCATTCAAACAAGCTATTTTAAAAACTTTGTCTTCCTTTTTCTCCTCATCCGCCTCTTCTTTTTTTTCTTCTACTACTCATGCCCCTCTTCCAACTCTCTTTTTGTTTGCTTATCATGCTTTGTGAAGTTTAAAAAATAGAAAAGTATTTTTGATTTTTTGGTAGGACGCTTAGTTTGTTTATAATCCTCTTTCTTTTCCTTTACTTCCTTTTTCTTTACTTCCTCTTCCTTCTCCTTTACTTCCTCCTTTTTCTCCTCCTACTCGTGACCCTTTTTTGCTCTCTTTTCGTTTGTTTGGTTTTCATACTTTGCTAGGTTTGAGGAATCCAGAGTTGTTTTCAGTTTTCCGATCAGACGCTTTTTTTGTTTATACTTAAGCGTACAAAAGTAGTTTGCAATTTTTTAATTTTACGAAACACTTATAGGACCGTTCAAAAAAGCTATTTTAAAAACTATTTTTTTCTTTTTCCCTTCCTTATCCGCCTATTCTTCTTTCTTTTTTTCTCCTCCTACTCATGCCCGTTCTTAACTTTTTTTTCGTTTGTTTATCATACTTTGTAACGTTGGACAAATCCAAAAGTTTTTCCTTTTTTAGATGGGACGCTCAGTTTGTTTATAATTAATTATACAAAAGTAGTTAACAATTTTTGAATTTTAAAAAGCATCTATGAAGCCGTTCAAAAAATCTATTTTGGAAACTTTTCTTCCTTCTCTTTCTTCTCCTCCTCCACTTTCTCCTTTATCTAATCCTACTCGTGCCCTTTTTCCAGCTCTCTTTCTGTTTGTTTATCATACATTGTAAAGACTGACAAATCTAAAAGTATTTTCGATTTCCGATCGAACTCTTAGTTTGTTTATATTCCTCCTCCACTTTCTTCTTCTGCTCTTCCTCCTCCTTCACTTCCTTCACCTTCACTTCCTCTTTCTTCTTCTCCTACTCATGCTCCTTTTCTAACCTTTTTTTAATTGTTTATCATACTTTGTAAAGTTTCAAAAATTCAAAAGTGTTTTTGATTTTTTGATCGGACGCTTATTTTTTTATTATTAATAAAACAAAAGTAGTTTCAAAATGGTTGATTTCACGAAACATCTATAGGGCCGTTCAAAAAGCTATTTTCGAAATTTTTTCTTCCTTCTCCTCCTCCTCCACCACCTCCTCCTCATTTCTTTTACCTTCAACCTTTTTTTTTTTTGTTAAAAATTGATGTCCATTTTGCCAACATAAGAAACACTTTATAACGGTGCTTTTTAAATAGAAAAAACAAGATTTTTCTGAACCACCCTATTAAATATTTAAGCTAGATTCTAGATCAAAATTGGTAAGAAACAAAACACTGAAAATCAATGCATTACCATAAATTTACACCTAGTACTATCCACTCAACGAAAAATAACTGTAATTTTATTGTTGTTCAAAAACATCTTATTTTTATTACATTCTGAAAGCACATTCGCGTCGCGTACAAGTTTCAGCACAGGCTATTAAATGCACGCCCATGAATCTATAAATGAATAAAATATTTACAGGACATGACTGATCAGATACTACTAAAATGAATGTACTTCTTTTTCAAAAATAAAAGAAAAAAAAATGTTTAAAAAAATTTTCTTCATGTATTTCATTACACTCTTTCCCTTTAAAGGGTTGCAGCGTTTCAAAAAAATTTTACATCTGTAATTCCTCACCTTACATTCAGTTACCTTAACCTATCTTAACCCTAATTTCTCTAAGCGGAATGTAGAAAAAGAAGTTCTATTTAAGTAATCTTCTTCTCTATATTCTCTTTTTCTTTTTGTTATTATTTCTAAAAGTGTCTTTCTTTTATTCATACATAGCGCCCCAGCAGCTTTTTACCCCTCACTGACACTTCCCCTCTAATCTACTTTGCCCTTCCGCTATCACAACCATTTCTAAATTACTTTCTCACACTGTACCTTATTTACTTCTGTCCCTGTAATTTGAACATATCCAACATATCCAAACATCGAGGAACACTTTTTTTCATCATGTCTCACAACTGGCGCCCCACACCACCTTTCCTTACACAACCACAAAAACATTCCACCTACTCTCCTTTTCATTCCCGCATTCATCACTCAGCCCCACGATTTTCCTCCTCGTTATTCTTCTTCTCTCTTCGCTCCAGCTTCAAATCGTTTCTTCTACCTTGGGACGTAAAAATCTCAATTCAACTTCAACCCCTGCCACTTCCAGTCTCCGCTTCACCTTTTCTAGCCATGCCTTTATTTCTTCTTACCTTTCCGTTAGGTCTTCCTCCAACCAAAATCCTGTACCCTCTAATTTTTCCTCTTCATTGAGCAAATCTCTTTTATTTTCCCAAATCTTCAGCTTAAGAAGCTTTCCTCCATCTATCTTCCTGCAGTCTTCAACCTTCGCCAACACTTTTGTGAGCGCGGCCAAGACCCCCACCACGTTCATTATCTCGTTATCCTTCTTACTGAATCCTAGCACCTTTGTATTGAACTCCTCTCCTCCTCTTCTCCCATACTTTTTTCTTTCTCACCCATTCTTCTGATGTTAGTTTTCCCGGATGATCTCTCCTAGTTCTTTCTTCCTCCGTCGCCTGGTAAACTATATCTTTCGTCTCTCTTACTTCCTTTTGTTTCTGCATTCTTTCCATCGTCAGGCTAAGTTGCTCGAACTTCAATATTCTCATAACTTCACTTCTCATAATTGCCTTTTCTATTCTCTATTCGGTTTTTATGTCCTCAACAAATTTATCCTGCTTCGCCTACAACTTGTCTACCGCCTTCTTCTACTACATTAATTAAGTTGCCCTAACCTCCCACCTCCACATTTTTCCTTCCCAACTCTACGTACATTTCCCTATTTTTCTTACCTCTATTTTCCACCCTTCCCCAACTTCTTTCCTATGTCACTATTTCCCTATCTCTTCGCTTTACCAGCTTCACCTACTTACCCCTCCCACATTTCCCCTCGCTTTCACTACTTTACTTTTTAACCAAACAAATTTTTTTTAAACGAAATTAATGCATTTTTTAACCAAAAAATTAGTAAACAAAAAGTTCTACTATGTAAAAAAAAATTAATTTTGAAACCAGAATAATTTTTTACCAAAGCAATGAATTTTCAACAAAACACATTATTTGTCAACCATAGTTAAACTTTTGACATAATATTAGAATTTGCAACCGAAAAAAGACTTTTGCACAATATCATTGATTTTTTAAGACAAATTTTGAACAAACTACATGCATTCCGGAAAGGTTTAAATTGATATGAAATCATTAAAATTTTTGTAATATCTTTTGAAACTTTTGAAATCTTTGTAAAATCAATTTAAACTTCACGATATATTTGAATTATCAAATAAATTGATGTTAATGTTTTTGTTCTACATGGTCCTAATCAATTTTTTTTAATATTGATTTTTTAAATTATTTGATTTTTTTAATTATTTGTGAATGGATTGAAATCTGCAAATTTGTTGGGAAATTTTCAAAGCATTTCAAATTTTTGTGAAATTTTTTTAACCGTTGTAAAACTATAAAGCATATGAGAGATTTTGTTAATTTTTATAAAATTTTTAAAATATTTGTGAAATAAGTGACAGCTATGAAATTTTTGAAATTTTTGAAATATTTGTGGAATCATTGAATTTTTTGTAAAATCTTTGACATTTTTGTAAAATCTTTGAAAATGTTATAAAATCTTTCGAAATCTGTGTGAAATTTTTGAAATCGTCGTAAAGACTTTAAAATTTTTGTAATATTTGTGAAACCATTAAACTTTTTAGGAAATAGTAATTTTTGAAATTTTTGGGAAATCTTATTGAATCTTTAAAACCTTTGTGAAATTTCAGTAAAATCTTAGAAATTTTTGCAAAGTCTCAAAAACTTATGCAAAATTTTTGAAGCCTTCATGAAATCTTTTTAGATTTTTGTAAAAATTTTCAAATCATCGTAAGGATTTTGAAATTTTTGAAATATTTGTAAACCCATTGAACTCTTTAGGAAATCGTAAAATTTTTAAAATTTTTGTAAAATCTTATTCAATCTTTGAAACCTTTGTGAAATCTTTGTGATATCTCTAAAACTTTTTCAAAATCTTCAAAAAAATTTTAAATCTTTGAAGTCTTCATGAAATCTTTTTGAATCTTTGTGAAATTTTTTAAATCTTCGTAAGGATTTTGAAATTTTTGAAATATTTGTGAAACCATTAAACTCTTTAGGAAATCGTACAATTTTTGAAATTTTTGTAAAATCTTATTAAATCTTTGAAACCTTCGTAAAATTATAGTGAAAACTTTGACATTTTTGCAAAATCTTCGAAATTTTTGCAAAATGTTTGAAGTCTTTATGAAATCTTTTAAAATCTTTGTGAAATTTTTCAAATCGTCGTGAGGATTTTGAAATTTTTTAAATATTTGTTAAGCCATTGAACTCTATGAGAAATCGTAAAATTTTAAAAATTTTTGTAAAATCTTATTAAATCTTTGAAACCTTTGTAAAATCTTTAAAAAACTTTCAAAATCTTCAAAATTTTTTAAAATCTATGAAGTCTTCATAAAATCTTTTAAAATCTTTCTGAAATTTTTAAAATCGTCGTAAGGATTTTGGAATTTTTGAAATATTTGTAAAACCATTGAACTCCTTAAGGAAATCGTAAAATTTTTGAAATTTTTGAGAAATCTTTTTAAATCTCTAAAATCTCTGTGAAATCTTTGAAATTTTTGCGAAATCTTCAAAAATTTCTCAAATCTTTGAAGCCTTTATGAAATCTTTTAGAATCTTTGTGAAATTTTAAAAATCGTCGTAAGGATTTTGAAATTTTTGAAATATTTGTAAAACCATTGAACTTTTTAGAAAATGGTTTAATTTTTAGAATTTTTCTGAAATTTTATTAAATCTTTAAAACCTTTGTGAAATCTTGGTGAAATCTTAAAAATTTTTTTAAAATCTTCAAAATTTTTGTAAAATCTTTGAAGCCTTCATGAAATCTTTTAGAATCTTTGTAAAATTTTTTAAATCGTCGTAAAGATTTTGAAATTTTTAAAATATTTGTAAAACCATTGAACTCTTTAAGAAATCGTAAAATTTTCGAAATTTTTATAAAATCTTAATCAATCTTTAAAACCTTTGTGAAATCTTTGTGAACTCTTCAAAAATTTTGTAAGATCTTAAAAATCGTTGTGACATCTTTTAATATATTTGTGAAATTTGTCAAATATTTGTAAAATCACTTAAATCTTTGTGAAATCTTGACAACTTTTGTGAAATTAGTGACAGCTTTAGAATTTTTTGAAATATTGTGGAATTATTGAAGTTTTTGCGAAATCTTAAAAAATTTTGTAAAATCTTTGAAGCCTTTATAAAATATTTTTAAATCCTTGTGAAATTTTTAAAATCGTTGTAAAGATTTTGAAATTTTTGAAATATTTTTAAAACCAATGAACTCTTCAGGAAATCGTAAAACTTTTAAAATTTTTGTGAAATCTTATTAAATCTTTGAAACTTTTATGAAATTTTTGTGAAATCTTTGAAATTTTTGTAAAATTTTACAAATCGTTGTGACATCTTTTCAAATATTTGTGAAATTTGTCAAATATTTGTAAAACCATTTAAATCTTTGTAAAATCCTTAAAACTTCCGTAAAATTGTTAAAATTTGTGAAATATTTAAATTTTATATATCTCTTAAAATCGACGTGAAATTTTTGTAGAACTTTATTATCTTTGTAAAATTTGAAAAATATTTCTATGAAATCTTTAAATCTTTACGCTATCTTTAAAATCTTTTAAAATCTTTAAAATTTTTGTAAAATAATTTAAATCTGTTAATTTTTTGTGTAATTTTTAAAGCATTTAAAATTTTAGTGATATTTTTAACCGTAGTAAAAATTTTTAAACTATTGAAATATTTGTGACATTTTGTTAATCTTTATAAAAATTTTAAAATATTTGTAAAATCAGTGAAAGCTTTAAAATTCATAAAAAATTTATGAGAATTATTTTGACAAAAATATAAATTTTTAATAAAAAAGTTAATTTTGTATAAAGTAGATAAATTCTAAATAAAATAGATGCATTCTGTACTACAAACATAATAGTAAAGTTTTTAATAAAGAATAATTAACATTTAACCAAAAGTATTATTTTTGCAACCAAAAATGAATTAATATAAACAAGCTGAATAAATTATTTCTCCTTACGGAAGGCCGCATAATTAGATATAATCTTATCTAAAGCAGGAACTCACCTGAAACAAATAAAAGAATAACTCTATTGTAAAAACGAAGTCTTTTAATGTAATATTAATTTAATAAAATATAATAAATATAAATAGGCGTCATGCTGTAAGTCCTGTAATTATTAATAACTTTACAAGAGATTTTGTAAAAATAAAAAAAAAAGAAATTTGATAAGCAGGCCAGCTCTATACCAAGATTCCTACCTTATCGACTTCGAGAACATTCTGAAGCTGAAGTGGTTTGTGTCCCTGCTAAGTTTCTAAAATATTTTCAAATGGTCCTGATAACGTCATTAAATTATGTTGCACAATTGTGAGCGATAAATTTTTTATAAACAATTACAAGCTTATTTATAACTTTAATTAAACATTAAACAAAAGTGTTTACGCGCAATGTTCAACTCATATTATAAATAAGCTTGAAATTGTTTATGCAAAATTTATCTCTCACAATTCTGCAACATAATTTAATGACGTCATCAGGACCATTTGAAAATATTTTAGAAACTTAGCACGGACACGAACCACTTCATCTGCAGAATGTTCTTAAAGTCGGTAATGTAGAAATCTTGGTACAGAACCGACCACGCGTATCTAATAAAAAAAAGGTATATGAGAACTCGAGAATCTTTTCAAAAATCTAGTTTAGCTTGCAAATTAAAACTATAACTCTTATAAAACTATTGACAGGAACTTGGAGAGTCTTGGCATCTGTGTTATTTCGTTTATATGCATCGCTTCGCAACTTTAGGCATCCTTCAACCCCCTGTGGTTCGCCTCGTGAAAGTTTCAACATAGACGACAGAACCACGTAAATCTCGAGCTGCATAGAGTCACGAGTGTCGACGGAAACGACGACGGACGTTCGTGCCTTCATTTAAATTTAAAACTTAACCACTAGTCGTACTTTGGCACTCTGTTAAACCTCCACCCGGAAAATAGAACCAGTTTACCTCATTTTCCATTTCTCTTATTCATGTTCTAGCATCTATAGCTTCTTCTCTCTCAAAACATCGCATCGACCTTCATTCATCGCAGCTTATTCAGCAATTTCTGGTAGAAAACGGCCCTACACAAATTTAGCAGCCCTTATACAGTCCTGACTTGTCACCTCGTGATCCCAGGCTATTTTCCAAATTGAAGTATTCTCTGAAAGAAAAACTATTTTAAGACGAACAGAAAACAAAACAGAATGCGACGAAGCAAGTGGCTTCTCCGAAAGTTGACATTAGAGAAGTGCTTTTGAAAGTGGGAGGATTGTTAGAAGTAGCAAACTACCTGGTTTTTAGAAAAACTGTAGGCTGTGACTTTCACCGCGGCAACACACCTGCCCATTTTTCGCAGCTTATTCAGCAATTTCTGTCGAAAACCGGCAATTTTTAAGTGAAATGTTTTTATTTCTCATTTCATGTGATTGACACCTATAGAATCTATAGCACAACATGCTAGTTTTTAAGTCGGAATATATTGCATTTTAAAGCGAAACAAATGAATTTTAAGCTCAGAAACAAATTTAAGAAAATTGTTTTTAAAACCAAAAGGAGAAATTCCCTAAAAAGAAGTTACGTTTTTAACCTAAAAATACAAAGTTTTAAACAACAAGTAAGTTTTTGGTGAAAAGTTAATTCTCAACCAAAAATTTAAGAGTTTAATTTATAGTGCCCATTCGTTGCAGCTTATTCAGAAATTTCTGTCGAAACACAGCAATTTTTTTAACAAAATTTTTTTGACTTCCATTGTATGTGATAGACGCCTATAGACTTAATAGCGTAACATGCTAGTTCTCAAGTCTAAATATATTGCATTTAAAACCAAAACAGATAAATTTTAAGCTCAAAAACAAATGAAAAAAAAACACTTTTTAAACCTAAAGAAGGAATCTCCTAAAATGCAGTTAAATTTTCAACCCAAAAATACGAAGTTTCAAACAACAAGTTAATTATTGGTGAAAAGTTAATATTCAACGAAAGATGGAATAATTTAATTTAAATTGCGAAAATTAATTCAAAACAAAATACCTTTACTTTCCAATCAAGTGGTTAAATTTTCAACTGAAAACGATCCATTTTTAACAAATAACAAAATAGTTAAATTTTTAAGTTAAAAAAACAAATTTTTAACAACAAAAATTTTCATCCAAAGAGATGAATTATCGAAAAAATAGTTAATACTTCAACCAATAAAATATTTAAAATTTTAATCCAAAACTCTTTAATTAAACCAAAAAGATGAATTTTGAATGAAAAATGTGATACTTGACATTAAAACTAAATGAGAATTTGATTTTTAATTAGAACCGGCTGAGATTCAACCAGAAAAGACGAATTTTTAACAAAATAGGTTAATTTTAAACAAAAAACGATCGATTGACAACCAAAAATAAAATAATTAAATTTGCAGTTAAAAAAATTGATGTTTGGCCAACAAAAAAAGCGAATTTTTAACAAAATAGTTTAATTTTCCTCCAAAGAGATGGATTTTCAACTAATAAAATTAGTTTTCAACAAAGTCGTTCAACTTTCATGCAAGTAGTTGAATTTTAAAGTTAAATATTAATTTTTACAAAAAAATACAAATTTACAAAAAAATGCATACATTTTCAATTGAAAACCATTTATTTTCAACCAATAATAAAATAATTAGATTTTCAGTAACAAAAATAATTTTCAACCACAAAGAAAAATAAGGAGTTATTAAGCAGGAGAAAGGAGTTAGGACATAGGAATTGTGCGTTATGAGTCAGATGTTAGGACTCAGGAGTCGGGAGTTGTGCGTTATAAGTTATGAAATAGGAGTCAGGAGTTGGGAGTCAGGAGTTAGGTGTCGGAAGTTTGTAGGTGTTCGTTAGGAGTTATTAGTGAGAAGTGCGTTAGGAGTTAGGAGTAAGGACTTGTGCGTTAAAAGTAATGAGGTAGGAGTCAGGAATTAGTAGGTGTGTGTAAGGAGTTATTAAGCAGAAGAAAGGAGTTAGGATATAGGAATTGTGCTTTATGAGTCAGAAGTTAGGATTTAGGAGTCGGGAGTTGTGCGTTATGAGGTATGCGATAGAAGTCAGGAGTTGGGAATTAGGAGTTAAGTGTCGGTAGTTTGTAGGTGTGCGTTAAGAATTATTAACCAGGATTCAGAAGTGAGTTAAAAGTTAGGAATCAGGACTTGTGCGTTAGGAGTTATAGTGTGGGTTTTAGGAATCAGGAGGTGTGTGTTAAGAGTTATCAAGCAGTAGACATAAGTGAGTAAATTAAAGTTGTGCGTTATATGTCGGAAGTCAGGAGCCAGGAGTTGTGCTTCGTAAGTTATGAGGTAGGAATCATGAGTAAGTTGCCGTAAGTTAGGAGTTAGTGGACATGCGTTAGAAGCTATCAGGCAGGAGTCAGGCGGCAGAAGTTAAAAGTTAGAAGCTGTGCGGTAGTAGTCAGGTGTTAGAAGTTATGAGGTGTGTTGCGGAAGGTATGAGGCAGGAGTTAGGTGACAGAAGCTAGGAGACAGAAGTTAGGAGATGAGAGTCGGAGGTTAAAGAGTTGTGCGTTAGGAGTTCTGAGACAAAAGTAAGGTGTTAGGAATTAGAAGTTAAAAGTTGCGCGTTAGGAGTTAGGCGTCAATAGTTAGAGTTAGGAGATGTGCTTCATGAGTCAGAAGTTAATAGGTACGATTTAGAAGTTGTGCTTTGGGAGATATTAGACAGGGGCAGGTGTCAGGATTTAGGAGACAGGATTTATGAGTTAGAATTTATGAGTTAGGATTTTTGAGTTATTCATTAGGAGTTATGGGACAGGAATCGGGAGTTAGGTGTTAAGGGATAGAAGTTGTGTGTTAGGAGCCAGGAGTCAGAAGTTTTGAATGATGAGTTACGAGGTTGAGTCAGGACTTGTGCGATAGAATTTATGAGTTTGCATTCAGAAATTAGGAGGTGTGTGTGCTAAGAATTATCAAGCAGAAATCAGGAGTTAGGAGTTGTGCGTTATAAGTCGGAAGTCGGGAGCTAGGAGTTGCGCTTTATGAGTTATGAGGCAGAAATCATGAGTTGGGTGTCGGAAGTTAGGAGTTAGTCAGTGTGCGTTTGGAGCTATTAGGCAGAAGTCAGAAGACAGGTGTTAGGAGTTCGAAGCTGTGCTGTAGGAGTCAGGAGTTAAAAGTTATGATGTATGTCGTAATAATTATGTGGCAGGAGTTAGGTGAGAGGAGTTAGGAGCTAAAAAATAGGAGATATAAGTCAGAAGTTAAAAGTCGTGCGTTAGGGGTTCTGAGACAAAAGTTAAATGTTAGGAATTAGGAGTTAAGAGTTGTGCGCTAGGAGTTAGGCTTCAGGAGCTAGAGTTAGAAAAAGTGCTTTTGGATTTAGGAGTTAGGAGGTACGACTTAGAAGTTGTGCATTAGGAGTTATTAGTCAGGAGTTAGTAGTCGGAAATTATAAGTTATGCGTTAAAAGTTATGAGGTAGGAGTCAGGAGTTAGGTGTTAAGGAAAATGATTTTTCGTTATGAGCCAGGAGCTGCAAATTACGAGTTATGAGGCAGTCAGGAATTACGAGCAGAAGCTAGATGTCGAAAGTAAATAGTAAGGAGATGTGCGTTAGAAATTTTTAGGCAGGAGTCAGGAGTGCGTTAGAAGTTTTCTGTTAGAAGTAATAAGGTAGGAGGCAGGAGTTAGTTGTCAGTAGTTAGGAAGTGTATGTTAGGAGTTATTAGGCAGCAGTTACAAGATATGATAT
>JAUELO010000366.1:684272-695098 GCA_032357855.1 Amphibolips quercusostensackenii
ATGATAAATATTTAACCGAAATAGTTGAATTTGTAACCAAAAAAGATAAATTTTTAATGAAAGAGATGAATTTTTGACTAGAAATTAGAAAATAATTCGCTCAATAAAAAAATTAAATTTTCTACCAAAAAAAAAGAAATTTATAACAAAAAACCTGAGTTTTGAGCCAAAAAATAAAAATTATCATGAAAAACTTAAATTTTCGAATAGAAAAGATTAATCTTCAACCTCAAATGCAATAGTTAAATTTTTGTTTAAAAAAATAGATTAAAACACAAATAGATGAATTTTAAACTAAAATAATGAACGATTCAACGAAATTTTTTTAAACATAATTTTAAAAAAATTGTTACATTGTCAAGCAAGCAGATAATTTTTTTATTTAAATAATAAATTTTCAAATAAAAGAATGAATTTTCAACAAAAGTGTTAAACTTTTAACACAGTTATTCACTTTTTCCGAAAAAAAACAATGAATTTTCGATATAAAATATAATAGTTAATAATAATTGAACTAGAGAAAATTTGTAATTAATTTAGAAAAAGTTAAATCCACCTAAAAGACGAATTTTCAACGAAATACGTGAATTTTTAACTTAAAAAGACAAATTTTAAATAAAAATTCTAAAAGTTGAATTTTTAGTTGAAAAAACTAATTTTGAAACAAGGAGAAGAATTTCAATTAAACTAATAAATCCTCTACAAAAAAATTATTATTAACGAAGGAGTTTAACTTTCAACAAATCAGTGGAATTTTCGACAAAAATATACAAACTCTCAGCCTAAAGTGTGATTTTAATTGTAATTTTACAAATAATGAACCAAAAAAAAATTTTAATCAAGATAATTCAATTTTAAATTTAATGGTTGATTACACAACTAAAAAATATTTTTTTTGAACCAAAAATGGAATTATTGTTAAAATTTCAGATAAAAAACTTAATTTTCAATCTAAAAACTTGAATTTTCCATCAGTCGAATCTTCGAACAAAAAAATATTTTTTTACCCAAATATATATTTTTTAACCAAAAAAATAATAATTTTTGAACCGAAAATGTAACTCTTGAAATTTCAGTCTAAAAAATTCATTTTCAATCAAAAAACTTAAATCTTTTACTAGTCAAATCTTCAACCAATAAAAAAAATTTTTTTTAACCAAAATATATATTTGGTAACCAAAAAAAAATTTTTTTGAACCAAAAATGGAACTGTCAAACTTTAGTTGAAAAAATTAATTTTCAACCTTAAAATTTAAATTTCCCACCAGATAAATCTTCAACAAAAAATATATTTTCCAAACAAAAAAATATATTTTTTGAACCAAAAATGAAACTTTTAAATTTTCAGTTAAAAAAATTAATTTTTAACTTAAAAACTTGAATTTTTCACTAGTTGAATCTTTCGACAAAAATATATTTTTTTAACCAAAAATATATATTTTGAACCAAATATGGAACTGTCAAATTTTCATTCAAAAAAATTAAATTTCAACGTGAAAACCTAAATTTTCAACCACTTGAATCTTCGACTGAGAAGATGAATTTTCAATAAACAAGATAATCATCAATCTAAAAAGACAAATTTTCAACAAAGTACATGGGTTTTCTAATGAATAATTACTTTTTTGAGTTATAAAAAAAGCTTTTTTTAAATGAAAGTTTAATTTTTGCAACAAAAAATTAATTTTTACAGGGAAATTGAGTAATTTTTCTATCCATAATGACATATTTTTTAAAAAAGAAGTTAAAATTTTAATAAAAATAAGAATTTAACAAAACATAGAAATTTTTAACATTTAAATTGTTAACAGAATAGTTGAATTTGCAAACTACAAACATGAATTTTCAAATGAATAATAGAATTTTCAAATATAAAAGATTAAATTTCAAACAAAAGTAATTACATTTCCCACTAAATAAATGAATTAAAAAAAAAAATCTTTAATTAATCAATTGAATTTTCGACCAAAAAAAATGAATTATTTACGAAATATTGAAAACTCATGAAGAAATAAATATTTGACAAGAAGTGGAATAGTTAAATTTCAAAATAAAAAATATTAAATAATAAAAAACAGTTGGATATAACCAACGAAAAGATAATAAATTTTTGTATTTTTATATTTTACAATATTTTAAATTTAATTATTTTTTCTTACCAGAAAGCCGCATAATTATATATTTTATCCAATGTCAGAACTTACCTGAAACAAACCAAAGAATTTCAGATTATAATTTGAAAACTCCATATTTATTTATATATATTTGAACCAAAAGATAAGTTTTTTACCATAAAAGAAAGATTTTCTATCTAAAATTAGAATTAGTTGAAAAACAGTGCATCTGAAAATCAAAAAACAACATTTTTAGTAAAAAAAAATATTTTAGGCAAGCAAAGACGTACTTTCAACAATATTGTTTAATTTTTAACCACAGGAAAGAACTTTGAAAAAAAATACATTTTCAAAAAAGTAGTTAATTTTCGAGCGTGGATATCACTCAGATAGGTGACCATTCGCTCGAGAGAAGATTTTCTACAGTTTTCCTCTCCCCTGGCCAAGCTTCCAGGCAAATGCAAGTACTTCTCAAAAAGTCGAATTCAGCCGCAGGTTATCACTGGTTGTGATTATATTCATACAGTGATTTTGATAATTAGACGTTTAAATAAATTTGTTTAACAATTTATTATTGTTTTCAACATTTTTCTCTTACAATAGAGTTAGAAAGTCCCGGGATTTCCAAACTTATTAACTCATTTTCAACTTTTTAGTTAGAGTGAGACAATAACAAATTATATTTATTAGAAATAATTGTTTAAACAATTTTTTATAATTCATAACAATTTTCTTTTAGGGTAATGCTAGAAAGTTGCAGTTTTTTCTAAAATTTTGCACATTTGGTCGATTTTTTAATTAGAGTAGGGTGATAATTAATTTAAATTAACAAACATGATTGTTTAAACAAATTATTATTGTTTATAACTATATTCTCCTAAAGTAGTGCTAGACAGATATGATTTTTTCTAACATTTTTTACTTTTTGTCAATTTTTTACTTAAGGTAAGGTAGTAACTAATTCGAATTAAAAAACATAATTGTTTAAACAATTTATTATTATTCTTAATAATATTCTCTCTCAATAATAGAAACTTGCGGTTTTTTCTGAAATATTCAACTTTTTGTACACTTTGTACTTCAAGAAACGTAAAAGTTAATGCAATTTTACAAAGGTAATTGTTTAAACAAATTGTTGTTCAGAACAATATTTTAATTCTGTAATGCTAGGTAGATACGGATTTTTCTGACATTTTCCACTTTTTGTTAACTTTTAACTCAGAGTAAGGTACTAATTATTTCAAGCTGAAAAACATAATTGTTTAAACAATATATTATAATTTTAATAATATTCTCGTCGATGATTGCTAGAAAGTTGCCGTTTTTTCTGAAAATTTTAACTTTGATTTGAATTTTCAGCCCCCTTAATTAATATAATATTAAAATATAAAAAATATTAATACTGAAAATGTTTCAATTGATAAAACGAGGTAAGTGGCGTAAGTAATAAACCAGTAATTTCTCTGACGCCAAGGTGATTAATTTTTTTTTAACTTTTAAAAAGACTCTGGATTCTGAGCACACCATAACTCGAATCTTTAGACTTACGAGCAATCCGATGGCGTTAATTGGAGGTGCACCGAGATCTGCTATCCTCTGTGCCAAGCCGGATTAAAGAGCGGGTGGAGGACGGGCCATGGATTTTAATCAGTGTGACTTCGTCCTACCTTTTGAAAGCTAATGACTAGATGAACGCCTTCAAGAACGATTAAAATTCACTTCGTAAATTGATCTCTCACAAATTTCTAAGCTTTTTTTATAATAATAATAATAAATATATCTTTCTTTCAATTTCAAACTTGTTGAATTCTTCACAAACTTCATTCTATTTCGAGAAGCGAAAAATCATCAAAATTTCTTAACGGAGATTAAAAGTTAGTTCAAAAAAATTTACTGCGGGCGGGGTTTGAACCCTCAACTCCCCTCAGTACATGCTGGCGCGGATCCGGAGAAGTGATCTGGAGGGGGCGGAGACGGAAAATTTTATACATACAGAGAAATAAGCCTAATTGAATTGACAAATTTCTAATCAATTTATAATAAAATATAAATATTTTAGAGAAGCCTCTAAAAAAAATAAAACTTACAAATTAAATTTAATTAATTTATTATTCATTATTTTATTTTCTCAGCTTTTCAAAGCTTTTAAACCGATTTAAACGGATATACAAAAATTCTAATCATTTTATTTTATTTATATAAACTGCAAATTATTTTTAAAAAATGAAGTGGTTTCGTAGGATTTCAAAGATTTAAAGATAATTTCCAGTACTTCAATTTGAAACGATTTAATAGGATTTATAAGATATTAAAACATTGAAAAAGACTTCAAAAAATTTCGGAAAATTTCCAAGATTTAAAAATACTTTAAAGAATTTTTAAGAGATTTCATAAGAATTTCGAGGAATTAATTCACAAGAATTGCGCGATTTCTGAAGATTTTAAAAATTTTAGGGCATTCCCAAGAATTCTAAGGAATTTTCAAAAGACTTAAAAAATTTGAAGGAAACTCCAAAGAGTCTAATGATTCTAAGTAATTCCAAAAATTGTATGCGGTTTAAAGAATTGTTCAGTTAACAGTTTAAAACATTAATTTTACAAAAAAACAACAAATTTGCAACCGAAATGATAAATCTTCATCTGGAATAGTTGAATTCTCTAACAACAAAAAAACATTTTGTGAAATAAAATTTAATTTCCAACCAAAAAATACAACTTTTCAATAAAATATATGAATTTTTAGTTTAAAAAAAACTAATTTACAAATAGAAAATTTCTATACAAAATAATTCAATTTTCAACCAAAATAAGCTTTAAATGGAATAAATTGAATTTTAAACTAAAAAGGTGAATTTTTAACTAAAAAAGATAAATAATCCACCTAAAATCAAATGGTTAAATTATCAGAAAAAAATTGATTTTCATAAAAAAGATGAATTTTTTACAAAAAAAGATGAAATATCCAAGTAGATTATTGAAATTTTTAGTTTGAAATGCAACTTTTAACCAAAAATAAAAAAAAACTTTTTAATAAAATATTTAAATTTTCAGTTCGAAAAAAATAATTTGCAAAAAAAAAGTTCTAAACAAAATAGTTTAATTTTCAAACTATAATGATAAATCTTAACTAGAATATTTGAATCATAAACAATGATGACGAATTTTCAACAAAAAATCTGAATTTTTAACTAAAAAGGACGAATAATCAACCTAAAATGAAATAGTTAAATTTTCATTTAAAAAAAATGATTTTTAACCAAAGAGATGAATTTTCTACTAAAAATGATGGAACATCTAGCCAGATTCATTAAATTTTTAGTTTAAAATTTCATTTTAAACTAAAAAAAATTTTTCAACAAAATATATAAATTTTCAGTAAAAAAAAAAAAAATTTACAAACAAAAATATTTCTTAACAAAGTAGTTTAATTTTCAACAAAAGTGATGAATCTCTAACTGGAATATTTCAATTTTAAACAAAAAAGATGAATTTTCAACAAAAATCTGAATTTTCGACTAAAGAGGATCAATAATCAACATAAATTAAAATGCTTAGATTTGCATTTTGAAGAATTGATTTTCAACTGAAGAGATGAATTTTTACTAAGAGGATGGAATATTTAACCAGATAGAATAAATTTTTTATTTAAAATTTTATTTGAAAAAAAATTTTCAAGCAAAATATATAAACTCTTAGATGAAAAATTAATTTTTAAACAAACAAAATATTCTTCACAAAATAAATCGATTTTCAACCGAAATCATGAGTCATCATCTGAAATAGTTGAATTTTCTACCAAAAAAGAAAAATTTGTAACAAAAAACCTAAATTTTCAACTCAAAATGAAAAATTTAAACTAAAAAAAATAGAATATCCAACCAGATTATTACAATTTGTAGTTTAAAATTTAATTTTTAACAAAAACAAAATTTTAATTTTTAGTTAAAAAAAACTAATTTACAAACAAAAAAATTGCACAACAAAATAGTTCAATTCCAACCAAAATTAGGAATCTTTAACTGAAATATTTGAATTCTTAACCAGAAAGATGAATTTAAAAAAAAAATGAAAATTCAACTAAAAAAGATAAATAATCAACCTATAAATAAATGGTTGAATTTTCATTTAAAAAAAATTGATTTTAAACCAAAGAGATGAATTTCCTACTGGAAACGATAGATTATCCAACTAGATTATTATTTATTATTATTTTAAAATTTAACTTTTAACAAAAAAAAACAACTTTCCAACAAAATATTTAAATTTTTAGTAAATAAATAATTTGCATACAAAAACCAAAATGATAAATTTTTAATTGGAATATTTGAATTATAAACAAAAAAAAAAGAATTTTTAACAAAAATATGAATTTCAACCTAAATAGGATGGATAATCAACCTAAAATGAAATGGTTATATTTTCATTTAAAAAAAAATGATTTTTAACCAAAGAGATGAATTTTCTACTAAAAATGATGGAACATCTAGCCAGATTCATAAAATTTTTAGTTTAAAATTTTATTTTAAACTAAAAAAAATTTTTCAACAAAATATATAAATTTTCAGTAAAAAAAAATAATTTACAAACAAAAAAATTTCTTCAACTTCAACTAGATTGAATACCTTTTTCATTTAAAATTTGATTAAAAAAAAAACTTTTCAGCAAAGTATTTAACTTTTCAGTTGAAAAAATTAATTTTCAAACAAACAAAATATTTTTCACAAAATAAATCGTTTTTCAACCAAAATGATGAGTCGTCATCTGGAATGGCTGGATTTTCTACCAAAGAAGAAAAATTTCTAATAAAAAACATAAATTTTTAACTAAAAAAGAAAAATTTAAACTAGAAATAATGGAATATCCAAACAGATTATTAAAATTTGTAGTTTAATTTAATTTTTAATTTAATTTCAACAAAAAAAACATTAACACAATATTGAAATTTTTTAGTTAAAAAAACTAATTCACAAACAAAAAAATTGCTAAACAACATAGTTTAATTTCAACCAAAATCATAAATCTTTAACTAAAATATTTCAATTTTAAACCAGAAAGATGAATTTAAAAAAAAAAAAAATAATAAATTTTCAACTAAAAAGGATAATTAATCAAGCTTAAATTAAATGGTTAAATTTTCATTTAAAAAAAATTGATTGTTAATCAAAGAGATAAATTTTCTACTAAAAACGATGGAATATCTAACTAGAATATTATTCATTTTTAGTTTAAAATTTAGTTTTTAGTAAAAAAAAACAACATTCCAACAAAATATTTGAATTTTCAGTAAAAAAATAATTTGCATACAAAAAATTTTTTAACAAAACATTTTAATTATCAACCAAAATAATGAATCTCCAAATGCAATATTTGAATTTTTAACAAAAAAGATGGATTTTCAACAAAAAACCTGAATTTTCAACTAAAAAATATAAATTTTCAACCAAAGGGACGATTTTTCTACTAAAAATAGTAAAATATTCAACTAGATTGTTGAAATTTTCAGTTTAAAATTTAATTTACAACAATGAAAAAAAATCTCAACAAAATATTAAAATTTCCAGTTAAAAAAAAATTTACAAATGAAAAAATTTCTCAACAGAATGGTTTAAATTTCAACTAAACTGATGAATCTTTCAAAATGATGAATCATTAACTGAAATATTTAAATTTTAAAGCAAAAAGATGAATTTTCAACAAAAAAGCAGAAGTTTCAACTAAAAAGGATAAATGGTTAACCTAAAAGTAAATGATTACATTTTCATTTGAAAAAATTGATTTTTAACCAAAGAGATACAATTTCTTTTAATACAATGAAATATTGAACTAGATTAATTGAAAATTTAATTTAAAAAAAAAAAATTTTCAACAAAATACTTAAATTTTCAGTTCAAAAAATTAATTTTCAAACAAACAAAAATTCTTACTGAAATAGATCAATTTTAAACGGAAATGATCAAGCTTCATCTGAAATTGTTAACTTTTTACCAGAAAAGAAAAATTTGTAACAAACGGAAATTTCGTGATTGTGAATTCTCTTTTGTTAAAACTCTTTCAGCTTTAACAAACACATTGTCATCACGTGCCTCGTAAGAAAAAAGGTCGAGGACAAAATTTCAAATATAATTTTAGAAAAATTTTCTTATTAAATATTTTATTGTACTTTGTGTCTTTTTTCACAATTTTAATTTTTTTATTCGTAATTTCATTTTTCACGATTAAAACAAAAACTACGCGTCTTATCAAAAAATTATTAATAACGAACTTGTAGCTTTTGTTAGGGTCATTTCTCCAAAAATCTAATTTTTAATTATTTTTAATTGAATTTCTTACGAATAAAACAAAAACTACGCGTCCTTTCAAAAAGTGATTAAGAACAAATTTGTAGATTCTTTTTGGGTGCACAATTTTTGTGTGGAAATAAAAGTTACAAATTCTTATAAAATCGCAATATTTGGCACTTATCTAAAAGAAGATAGTTAAAAACAATGATAATTAATTTAAACAATTATTTCGCCGCTTTCTCTACCATGTAGTTCCGCGCCTAATTACATGTGAGTTACGCTACCAATTACGCCACCGCAGTCTATTGGTGAAAATTTTAGAACTTGTGTTTCCAGGATCTTAAAAGATTCGTTCATATTTTTCGTAGCTGTTAGTATCTTGAGGCCACTTTATTAATTTAAAAAAAAAGTGGAAAAAAAAGTGTCGAGAAATCTAAAAATCCTAGGGCTTAAAAACATTTTTTTTTAAATCGCTCCTTCGCCACCATGTAGTTCCGCGCTTGATTACATGTGAGTTACGCTACCAATAACGTCAACGCAATCCATTGGTGGAAAATTTGGAACTTGTGTTTTCAGAATCTTAGTAGATTCGTATTTTTATATTTTTCGTAAATAATAGTATCTTGAGGCCAGTTTATTTATTTTTTTAAGAAGTAAAGCAAAAAAAGGTGAAGGTAAGTCAAAAAATTTTGAGGTTTTAAAAAAATTCTCAAAAAATCGACACATTCGTAACCATTTAGTGACGCACCTAATTACATGTGAGTCACGCTACCAACTACGTCACCGCAATCCATTAGTGAGAATTTTAGAACTTGTGTTTACAAAATCTTAGTAGATTCGTATTTTTATATTTTTAGTAGATGTTAGTATCTTGAGGCCAGTTTATTAATTTAAAAAAAAAGTAAAACAGAAAAAAGTGAAGGTAAGTCAAAAAAACTTGAGGCTTTAAAAAAAAATTTTTTTTAAATCGCCGCTTTTGTCACCATGTAGTTCCGCGCCTGATTACATGTAAGTTACGCTAACAATTACGTCAACGCAATCCGTTAGTAAAAAAATGTAGAACTTGTGTTTCCAGAATATTAGCAAATTTTTATTTTTATATTTTTTGTAGATGCTAGTATCATAAGGCCAGTTTATTAATTAAAAAAAAAAAGTTAATCAGAAAAAAGTGAAGGCAAGTCAATAAATCTTAAGTTTTTAAAAATAATTTTCAAAAAATCGCCGCTTTCATCACCATGTACTTCCGCGCCTGATTACATGTAAGGGATCGTTCGCAAACTACGTGACGCGTTTTTCTTCTGTCTAAAGAAAGATGAGAATAAAATTTTCCTGAAGTTATAAAGGATACAACGATATGAACAAAAGAAAAACGCGTCACGTAGTATGTGAATGATCCCTAAGCATTCCGATTTCTGAATTTTTTCAATCACTAACACGCGTAATTTTGAAGGGAGACATAGAAAAGGGGTTCGAGTTGTGACAGATCACTCTTCTGTGACCAGTCATTGACAAATATTTTTTTGAAGGGAAAGCTGGAAAAGTTTTTACGATGTGACCAATCACTCTTCTGTGACCAGATACTAACAAGAAAATAACGCCGTACTACAAAATTAAAGTACGGCAAAAATGCCGTACCTGTATACACTACGAAAAAAATCCTGAAAGCAATGATCGCGGAAGAATAGAGCCAGAAGATAAACGTAAACGTAACCTTGATTTTTTCAGGCATTTGCAGGTTTATATGTATAATTGCGTTATTAAAGTCAAGTAGTTGTGAATAATAATTGTATCACAAACAGAGAAAATGCACGAACGGATTTTGAGGCTAAACACTTGACAGTGAAAAACACCAAATTTGACTCATTTCTTTCTTAAAATATAGCTGTCAAAACTGCAAACTATGGTCAATCGAAGACCGAAGTTCAAACATGGATCGAATTAACCTCGGGCCTCCCGGCCTTATTAGATCACGTCAGTTTCGTTCGTCAATTATCGATTATTGTCGGTTACTCGGGTGATGTCCGAGTCAAAGCCGTAGTCAGATTGTGCGCATGCAATGTACCTACTTATGTCGACGCGACTTACACTTGTAAAGAGTTGCATGTCTATTCTCGTTTATTTCATGTCGGTGAATGTCGGTGGTGCAGAACTTTGCACACCGACCGAGTCGTGGATCTGCTCATGAATATAAATTCATAAAACAGATAAATATAAATATATATAGTTAAAAGTTTTTCATAAGGACAACCACGGGATTTCGCTGGGAGCGCGTGCTAATCTGAAACACTGCACTCGCTTCCAGCGAAATCGCGGTGAAATTTTAGCTGAAACCACGTCTCACGACCGTAAAATAGGTGGTTACAGTCTGCGACGGACTTAATACGATGATCCGGAAAAAGTCTCGTGCACCCTGAGGACACGGAGCGACCCA
>JAUELO010000366.1:743480-755138 GCA_032357855.1 Amphibolips quercusostensackenii
GAAGTATTTAAAATCTATCCAAAATCTTTGCAGAAAACTGTTGAATTTTTGAAGCCTTTAGAAAATTATAAAAATCTCCGCGCAACCTTTAAAATTTATTTAAAATCTTTGTAAAATCTTTAGGCACTTTTCGAAATCTATTGAAAATCTTTGTGAATTAATTAAGGTATTTGTGAAGTATTTAAAATCTATCCAAAATCTTTGCAGAAAACTGTTGAATTTTTGAAGCCTTTAGAAAATTATAAAAATCTTCGCGCAACCTTTAAAATTTATTTAAAATCTTTGTAAAATCTTTAAAATCTTAGGGAAATCATTAAAATCTTTGTGAAATATTTGAAATATTTATAAAATTTTGATCATATTTGTGAAATTATTGAAATTTTTGTGAAATTCTTGAAAAATCATTGAAATCTTTCTGCATTTTTTAAAATCTATTTGAAATTTGTGTAAAATGATTAAAATCTTTGAGATTCTTAGAAAGTCATTGAAATCGTTTTAAAATCTTGCTGATATCTTTAGAAATTTTTAAAAAATATTTGAAATACTTTGCGAAATCTTCGCGAAATATTTAAAATATTTATAAAATTTTGATAATATTTGTGAAATAAGTAAAACCTTTGAAATCCTTAGAAAGTCATTAAAATTGTTTTAAAATCTTTTTGATATCTTTGGAAATCTGTTTTAAATATATGAAATATTTTGCGAAATCTTTGCGAAGTATTTCAAATATTTATAAAATTTTGATAATATTTGTGAAATTATTGAAATTCTTGTAAAATTCTTGGAAAATCATTAAAATCTTTGCGCATTTCTTAAAATCTATTTAAAATTTTTGTGAAATAATTAAAATCTTTGGAATTCTTAGAAAGTCATTGAAATCGTTTTAAAATCTTTTTGATATCTTTGGAACTTTTTTCAAAATATTTAAAATATTTTTTTAATATTCGGTAAATTTTGTAAAATTATTGACATCATTGAAGTCTTTGTAAAATGTTTTGAATCTATCAAGAATCTTTGTAAAATCTTTCAAATCTTAATGGAATCTTTGGGAAATTCTTTAAATCTTTATGCAACCTTTGAAATTTTTGAAAATCTGTGCAAAATATTTGAAATATTTTTGAAATATCTAAAAATATTTTTAAAATTATTCAAATATTTGTGAAATCATTAAAATATTTAGGAAATTATGGAAATCCTTGTGCAATTTTTAAAATCTCTCTGAAATTTTTTTGAAATATTTTAAATCTTTGTGAAATCTTTCAAATATCTATAGGAATCTGTGCAAAATATTAAAAACATTTTTAAAAAATTTTTTCATATTTTTGAAATTATTAAAATTTTTGAAAAATCATTAAAGTCTTTGTGAAATCTTTTAAATGAAATCCGGATTCTTTGCGGAATCTTTAAACCCTTTATGAAATTCATGAAATTATTAAAATCTTTGTAAATTTTTTTTAGATATTCAAAAACCTCTGCGAAATATTTAAAATATTTTTGAAATATCTAATAATATTTGTATAAGTAATAATAACTTTGCGAAATCATTAAAATCTTTGTGTGACCTTTGACATCTATCGGAAATCTTTGCGAAAAAATGTGAAATTGTTTAAATCTTCGGGAAATAATTAAAATCTTTGCGCCATCTTTGAAATTTATCTAAAATCTTTGTGAAATCTTTAAAATGTTAGGGAAATCATTAAAATCTTTGTAAAATATTCAAACTATTTATAACGTTTTGATAATATTTGTGAAATTATTGAAAATTTTGTGAAATTCCTGAAAAATCATTGAAATCTTAGTGCACTCTTTAAAATCAATCAAAACTTTTTTTTAAATAATTAAAATCTTTGAAATCCTTAGAAAGTCATTGAAATCGTTTTTTAATCTTTCTGATATCTTTGAAAATCTATTTAAAATATTTGAAATATTTTGCGAAAACTTTGCGAAATATTTGAAATATTTATAAAATTTTGATAATATTTGTGAAATTTGTGAAATTTTTCTGGCATTCTTGAAAAATTATTGAAATCTTTGTGCATTTCCTAAAATCTATTTCAAATTTTTGTGAAATAATTAAAAACTTTGAAATCCTTGGAAAGTCATTGAAATCGTTTTTTAATCTTTCTGATATCTTTGGAAATCTTTTTAAAATATTTCCTATATTTTGCGACAACTTTGCGAAATATTTGAAATATTTATAAAATTTTGATAACATTTGTGAAATTTTCGAAATTTTTCTGAAATTCTTAAAAAATTATTGAAATCTTTGTGCAATTCTTGAACTTTATTTCAAACTTTTGTGAAATAATTAAAATCTTTAAAATCCTTGGAAAGTCATTAAAGTTGTTTTTAAATCTCGCTGATAAATTTGAAAATTTTTTCAAAATATTTAAAATATTTTGCGAAATCTTTGCGAAATCTTTGAAATATTTAGAAAATTTTGATAATATTAGTAAATTATTAGAATATTTCTGAAATTCTTGGAAAATCATTGAAATCTTAGTGCACTCTTTAAAATCTATTAAAAATTTTTTTCAAATAATTAAAATCTTTGAAATCCTTAGAAAGTCATTGAAATCGTTTTAAAATCATTCTGATTTATTTGGAAAACTTTTCGAAACATTTTAAATATTTTTTTATATATTAGGTAATTTTTGTAAAATTATTGATATTATTTAAGTCTTCCAGAAATCTTTCAAATCTATCAAAAATCTTTGTTAAATCTTTCAAATCTTTATGAAATCTTTGGGGAATCATTCAAATCTTTATGCAATCTTTAAAATCTTTTAAAAGCTGTGCGACATATTTGAAATATTTTTGAAATATCTAAAAAAAATCTTTGTGAAATTATTAAAATATTTGGAAAAATTATAAAAATCTTTGTGCACTCTTTGAAATGTCTCTGACATTCTTTTGAAATATTTTTAATCTTTGTGAAATCTATCAAATATCTTTAAAAATCTGTGCAAAAAATTTGATTTTTTTATTTAAATATTTGCTCCTATTTGTAAAATTATGGAAATCCTCCAAAAATCATTGAAGTCTTTGTGAATTTTTTTTAATCTATCCGGAATCTTTGCGGAATCTTTAAAATCTTCATCAAATCTTTGGAAAATCATTGAAATCGTTTTGAAATCATTCTGATATATTTGGAAATCTTTTTAAAATATGTTAAATATTTTTTTTATATAATTGGTAATTTTTGTGAAATTATTGATATCATTTAAGTCTTCCTGAAATCTTTTAAATCTATCAAAAATCTTTGTCAAATTTTTCAAATATTTATGAAATCTTTGGAAAATCATTCAAATCTTTATGCAATCTTTCAAATCTTAATGCAATCTTTCAAATCTTTGAAAATCTGTGCAACATATTTGAAATATTTTCGAAATATCTATAAAAATATTACTGAAATTATGAAAATATTTGTGAAGTTATTAAAATATTTAGGAAATTATTAAAATCTTTGTGCACTCTTTGAAATCTCTCTGAAATTTTTTTGAAATATTTTTAATCTTTGTGAAATCTTTTAAATATCTTTTAAATCTATGCCAAATATTTAAAGTTTTCTAAAAATATTTAGTCATATTTGTGAAATTATTAAAATCTTCAAAAAATCATTGCAGTCTTTGTGAAATCTTTTAAATCTATCCGAAATCTTTGCAGAATCTTTAAAATCTTTATGAAATCTTTAGAAAATCATTGAAATCGTTTTAAAATCTTTCTGATATATTCAGAAATCTTTTCGACATATTCAAAATATTTTTCTGATATTTAATAATTTTTGTAAAATTATTGATATCATTGACGTCTTCCTAAAATCTTTTAAATCTATCAAAAACCTTTGTCTAATCTTTTAAATCTTTATGAAATCTTTGGGAGAGCATTCAAATCTTTGGAAATCTGTGCGACATATTTGAAATATTTTTAAAATATCTAAAAATATTTGTGAAATTATTGAAATCTTTAAAAAATCATTGAAGTCTTCGTAAAATCTTTTAAAGCTATACGGAATCTTTGCGGAATCTTTAAAATCTTTATGAAATCTTTGGAAAATCATTGAAATCTTCGTGCAATCTTTGAAATCCATCTAAAATCTTTGCGAAAGATTTGAAATCTTTGTGATATTGTTGCAAAATGTTTTTAATATTTTTAAAATATTGGATGATATTTGCGAAATTATTGAAATCTTTGTAAAATCTTTGGCAAATTATGAAAATCTTTGTAAAATTTTTCTGATATCTTTAGAAATCTCTGCGAAAAATTTAAAATATTTTTGAAATATCTAATTATATTTGTGAAAGTAATAAAAACTTCGCGAAATGATTCAAATCTTTGTGTGATCTTTGCCATCTATCGGAAATCTTTAGAAAATAATTAAAGTATTTGTGAAATTTTTAAAATCGATCTGAATTTTTTGTGAAAATTTGTGTAATTTAAAAAATTTTTTTCAAGTCTTTGCAAAATATCTTAAAATATTTGATAATATTTGTGAAATTATTGAAATCTTTGTAAAATCTTTGCAAAATATTTAAAATATTTTTGAAATATTGATATTATTGTTTAGTAATATTTAAGAAATTTGTAAAATCGTTGAAAAATCATTCAAGTCTTTGTAAAATCTTAACAATCTATCCTAAATCTTTACAAAATATTTTAAATTTTTTCGAAATCTTCGGGAAGTTATTAAAATCTTTGGGCAATCTTCAAAGTCTAGTGAAATCTTTATCAAAAATTTTTTTATCTTTGAGAAATCCCTAAAATTTTTGTGAAATTTTCGCGAAATATTTGAAATATTTTTAAAATATTTGGAAACGTTCATAAAATTTGTGAAATCTTTGAAAAATTATTAAAATATTTGTGAAATCGTTGGCAATATAAATTATATACCTGTATTTATTATTTATTATTTCCTATTTATATATAGTCTATGTCCCTGCCCCCACCTAGAAAAAAAAGACTCCGCCGCTTCTGCATGGATTCACTAAGTACATTCTATCAAAATCTAATTTCAGCAAGAATTTAATAGTCAAAAACTTAAAAAAAATAAATAGTTATTCAAATATTAAACTCGTAATAAAAAAAATGTATCAATTCCAAATCTTATTAACTCTTCAAAAATTATTGACTGTTAACTGGTCGGCGCCGCCCCTCCTTACCCTACATGTTAGAGACTGTCTGGTTAGCATAAAAGCCTGCTGTAAAGTAGTAAAATATAAATAAATGTAACTCTAAAGAGAAACAATTTCCATTTTGTAATAACTTTTAGATATTCTAGCTCGACAAGCGTAGCGGCGATGTTAAAAACGTCGTTATTATAATTTTACGACACAACCAGATGCTTTCTTTTTCCTTTATCTCATCTGGTTGTAAGTTACATTTCCAGTATATTCCTCACTGGCTTTATAAACTTCCCTTTGGCTCGGATTCAGAATTTCTTTTTCTTTTTCATAAATTCTTTTAAAATGTGTTCTGGAAAAACTATTAATGTTAAAGTATCTTATCAGCCTCATTTTTATTTTTGACCTCTTTTATATCATTGAGGTCAAGCTGAAAATCGGACGTATCTGCAGTGTACAATAAAATCACTATCTCGAGTAAACTGCAGTATCCGAGAGAAATCTTGATCCGTTTTAGTAGCAATAAACGGACTTTATCGTCACCGACTGAAATTCGTTTAGAAGTATATCACCCACCAAATCCAATTGCGAAAAATGCGTACATTGATTCTTTTCGGTAAAAAAAAAATTTTCTACCAAGCGCTTTACGTCGTAAAACATTCAAAAAATTAAAAAATTTGATAATTTGAAATAATAACTAGGTCCACTTTCAGAAAACTTCAAGTTATATTTCTCACCCCAAAATAATATTTAGCAAGTCCCATAAGCCGCCTCTACCACTTTGACTTTAACAAATCCCAAGTGCCTTCACGCCAAACACTAAAAAAATTGTTAAATTGGAAAAAATCGATCAAGTCACATTTAAAAAAAACTCCAAGTTATATTTTTAATTTCATAATAATAATAATAATCGATACCCCCTGCCACAAAAAAAATCACTACCACTTTTAGCCAAATAATTCCAAAACGTATCCGACAAAACACTTAAAATTTTTTGAAATTCAAAATTATCACACAAATCACTTTCGAAAAACTCTCAGTTATATTTATAACGCCACAATAATAGTGAACAAGCCCCGAAAGCTACCTCCTACCACTTTCACATAAACAAATCCCAAAAGCCTCTACGTAAAAAATACAAAAAATTCCAAAATAATAACAAATGCTACCTTTAAAAAAACCCAAGTTATATTTCTAGCCCCAAAATAATGTTTAACACGTCCCATAAGCCGCTCCTACTACTTTTACTTTAACCAATACCAAATTCCTACACGAAAAACACTAAAAAAATGATAAAATTTGAAATAGTAACAAAAGCCACCTTTAGAAAACTGCAAGTTATATTTCTAACCCCACAATAATATTCGGCATATCCCATAAGCCGCCGCTACTACTTTTACTTCAACCAATACCAAATTTCTTCACGGAAAACACTCTAAAAAATGGTAAAATTTGAAATAATAATAAAAGCCACCTTTAGAAAAGTCTAAGTTATATTTCTAACCCTACAATAATATTCACAAAATCCCATAAGGCGCCCATATCACTATTTCTTCAACAAATCCCAAGTGCTTACATGAAAAACTTACGAAAAGTTTTAAATTTGTCAAAATAACACGAATCACCTTCAGATAACTATCAGTTATATATCAAGGCTTGCAAAAACATTCAACAACCTCTGAAAAACACTCTTACCATTTTTACCTAAACAAATTTAAAGCGCCTCTTCGTAAAAGACTCAAAAAATAACAAAATTGAAATAATGACACAAGTCAACCTCAGAAATCCCCAAGTTATATTTCCAACCCCCTAATGATATTCAACAACCCCTTTCAAAAAATGCAGCCCGTACCACTTTTACGTGAACAAATCCGAAGTTTGCGCACGCAAAACATAAAAAAATTAAAAAATTAAAAATAATGACAAAAGTCACCTTCAGAATATCCCAACTTATATTTCCGACCCTACATTAGTATTCAACAAGTCCCATAAGGCGCTCCTACCACTTTTACTTCAACCAATACCGAATTGCTTTACAAAAAATACTTTAAAAATGGTAAAATTCGAAATAATACCAAAAGCTACGTTCAGAAGACTTCGGGGCATATTTCTAATTTAAAAATAATATTCAACATGTCCCATAAGCCGCCCCTACCACTTTCACCTCAACCAATACCCAATTCCTTCACGAAAAACACTAAAAAAATGGTAGAATTTAAAATAATAACAAAAGCCAGCTTTGGAAAACTCCAAGTTATATTTCTAGCTTCGAAATAATATTCAACAAGTCCCATAAGCCGCCCCTATCACTTTTACTGCAACCAATACCAAATTTCTACACAAAAAACACTAAAAAAATGATAAATTTAAAAGAATAACAAGAGCAACCTTCAGAAAACTGCAAGTTATATTTCTAAACCCACAATAATATTCGGCAAATCCCATAAGCCGCCGCTACTACTTTTACTTCAACCAATACCGAATTTCTTTACCAAAAACACTTTAAAAAATTGTAAAATTTGGAATGATGATAAAAGCCACCTTCAGAAAAGTCCAAATTATATTTTTAACTCTACAATAATATTTAAAAAATCCCATTAGGTACCCATATCACTATTTCTTCAACAAATCTCAAGTGCTCACATGAAAAGCTTACAAAAAGTTTCAAATTTGAAAAAAAAACAAATCACCTCTAGATAACGATCACTTATATTTTAAGGCTTGCAAAAACATTCAAAAACCCCTAAAAACCACCCTTACCATTTTTGCTTACACAAATTTAAGGCGCCTCTACGTAAAACACTTAAAAAATAACAAAACTATAATAATGACACAAGTCAATTTCAGAAATCTTCAAGTTATATTTCCAACCCCTTAATAATATTCAACAACCCTTTCCAAAAAATGCAGAACGTACCACTTTTACGTGAACAAATCCCAAATGCCTAATGGAAATGAACTTTAAAAAAATTTAATTCAAAATAATCACGCAAGCCACCGTTATAACACCCCAACTTATATTCATAACTACATAAAATGTTCCACTCCCTTTTCTTGATCACCCCTACCAATTTCAGCAGAACAACTCCTCAGGAACTCTCAGCAAAACACACAAAAAATTTTGAAATTTAAAATACTAACGAAAATCACCTTCATAAAACTCCAAGTTATATTGCTAATCTCATAATAATATTCAACCACCGAAAACCACCCCTAACACTTTTGCCTGAACAAATCCAAAGTGTCTCAAGCAAAACACTCGAAAAATTTGAAAATTTGAAATAAACACACCTAAGTTATTAAATAGTATAGTATATTTTAAAACTCCAAGTAATATCTCGAACCCCATGAAAGTATGCAGCCACCCCCGAAAACCGCCTCTACCACTTTTACTTGAACAAATCCCGAGTGCATTCACGCAAAACACTACCAAAACTTAAAATAATGACAAAAGCCACCTTCTGAAAGCCCCAAGTTATATTTCTAACCACATACTAATATTAAAAAAGTCTTGAAAGCTACCCCTACCACTTTTACTTCAACAAATCCAAAGAGCCTTCGCGCAAAACAACTCAAAAAAATTTCAAATTAAAGATAATCAAACAAATCACCTTTAGAGAACATCAAGTTATATTCTCAATTTTATAATACCATTTAACAACACCTTAAAAACTACCCCTACCATTTTCACCTTAGGAAGTCACAAAAGCCTTCACATAAAAAATACAAGAAATTCAATCATTTTAAATAATAACAAAAGCCACCTTCAGAAAAACCCAAGTTATATTTCTAACCCCACAATAATATTCAACAAGTCCCATAAGGCGACCCTAACACTTTAACTTTAAAAAGTCCCAAATGCCACCATGCAAAACACTCAAAAAATTGTGAAAGTTGAAATTATCACCCAAGTCACCTTTTGAAAACCTCAAGTTGTATTGCAAACCGCACAGTATTATTCACCAACCCCCAAAATGCATCTCTACCGCGTTTATCTGAATTAAAAAAAAATGAGAAATAATCACATAATTAACTTTTAGAAGATGCCAAATTATATTTGTAGCCCCACAATAATATTTTAAAGTCTCATAAGGCGCCCGTACCACTTTTACTTCAACAAATCCCAAGTGCCTTCACGCAAAACAGTCAAAAAATTGTGAAATTTAAAATAATCACGCAAGTCACCCTTGAAAAACCCTAAATTATATTTCTTACTCCATATTAATACTAAACAAGCCCCAAAAGTTACCCCTACCACTTTGACTTCAACAAATCCCAAGTGCCTCTACGCGAAACGTTAAAAAAATTCAAAAATTTAAAACAATAACATAATCCACATCCAAAAAACCCCAAGTTATATTTCTAACTTTACAGTAATATTTAAAAAGTCCCATAAGCAACCTCTACTACTTTTACTTAAACCAATATCAAATTGTTACCCAAATAACGCTAAAAAAATGTAATATTTAAAATAATATCAAGAGTCACTTTCAGAAAAGTCCAAGTTATATTTCTAACCCCACAATAATATTCAGCAAGTCCCATAAGGCGTCCCTACCACTATAACTTCAACAAATCTAAAAACCACCCTTGCCATTTTTACTCTAACAAATTCCAAGCGCCTCTACGTGAAACACTAAAAAAAAATTTCAAATTTGAAATATTCATACAAATCACCATAGGAAATCCCAAGTTATATTTCCAACCTCATAATAACGTTCAAAAATCCCTTTAAAACTACCCCTGCCGTTTTCACCGGAAAAACTTCCAAGTGCTTCTACGTGAAGAATTAACAAAATTTAAAAATTTGAAATAATAACAACAACCACCTTCAGGAAACTCCAAGTTATTTTCCCCACCTCATAGTATTTTTCTACAACCTCCGAAAAGCACCCCAACCGCGTTTACCTGAACTTTAAAAATTTTAAATACTTACATAATTGACATTCAGAAAATCCTAAGGTAGATTACTAACTCTATTAGAATATTAAATTACCCCTAAAAACTATCTCTACCACGTTTACTTGAACAACTCCCAAGTGCCTCTAGGTGAAATATTTTTAAAAAATTAAAAATTAAAAATAATAGCAAAAGCCACATCCAGAAAACTCCAAGTTATATTTCTAGCCTCCAATTAATATTCAACCAGTCCCATAAGGCGCCTCTACCACATTTACTTCAACAAATCCCAAATTCCTTTACGAAAAACTCAAAAAAAAAAAAAATTGTAAAATTTGAAATAATTACAAAAGCCACCTTCAGAAAACTCCAAGTTATATTTCTTACCTTAAATTAATATTTAACAAGTCCCATAGGGCGCCTCTACCACTTTTAACAAATTTAAAGTGTCTCTGGCAAAAAACTAACAAAGTTTGAAAATTGGAAATATTTACACAAGTGACTTTCGAATAATTTCGCGTTATATTTTTAACGCCATAATAATACCAAACAAGACCCGGAAGCCACGACTACCACTTTTACTTCAACAAATACCAATTGCCTTCACGAAAAAAAATTATTAAAATTAAAAAATTAGAAAAAATGACAAAAGTCACTTGAAGTTATATTTTTAATTCTACAATAATATTCAAGCCACCATTGCCATTTTTATTTTAACAAATCCAAAACGCGCCTCTACGTAAAACACTTAAAAAATGGTAAAATTTTAAATTACCACCTAAGTCACCTTGCGAAAACTCCAAGATATATTTTTAAACTCATCGTATTATTCGCCAAGCCCAGAAAAGCATCCCCACTGCGTTTACCTGAAATTTCAAAATGTAAAATAATTACATAATTTATTTCCAGTAGATTCCAAGTTAAATTTTTAACCCCATAATAATATGAAATTATCCCTCAAAACCAGCTTTGCCATTTTTAATAGAACAAATCTCAAAGGCCCCTATGTAAGACATTCAAAAAATTAAAAAATTGAAAATAATAACAAAAGCTGCCTTCGGAAAACCCCAAATTATATTTCTAACCTCACAATAATATTCAACGAGTCCCATAAGCCGCCCCTACCACTTTTGCTTCAAAAAATCCCAAGTGCATCCGCGCGAGATTTAAAAAAAAAATAAAAATTAGAAATAATCACAAAAGTCGCCTTGAAAACAATCGGTTATATTTCCAAGCCTATAATAACACACAACAACTCCCAAAAACCACCCCTAACGCTTTTATCTGAACGAATCCTAAGTGCCTCCACATAAAACCCTCAAAAAATAAAAAAAATAAAAATAATCACACAAGTCACCTTTAGCAACCCTAATGTTATATTCCCAGCCCCTTAATAATTTTCGACAACCTCCCTCGAAAAACTAACCCTACCACTTTCATCTGAACAAATCCCAAGAGCCTTATAGCAAAAAACTGAAAAAATTTTAAAATTTGAAATAATAACGCAAGTCACCTTTGTAAAACTTGAAGTTATATTTCTAACCACATAATAACATAAAACTACCCACGAAAACCACCCTTATTACTTTTACAAATCCCAAGAGCAAGCACAGAAAAAAATTTTAGAATTAAAAAAATT
>JAUELO010000366.1:772192-785401 GCA_032357855.1 Amphibolips quercusostensackenii
CGAGCGGTCCAGCAGATTACCAGAGTTGTTTTTAATTTTTGTTCAAAATTGTGCAGAGGCTCACGCTATAAAATATTTAGCTTTAAATTTAAAAAATAAATAAATTAATGTTGTATGTCGTCTAGCCTTATTCTTTTAAAATAACTTGAAATTGGGCAATCTTTGCCTAATCAAGTTTCCTTGATTTCATTTGCTGTCATCTCTTCAACCTTACCGCTGCACATGTTTATTTTTGCACGTTTCTGTAAGCCATTTAATTTTAAGGTATACAGTCCACGAAGATGCGTATTATTTCCCTCCACTATTGCAAAAACGTCACCATTGGACGTTGATAATACAGGTAGTCTTCCGGTGGGCATGGGCAGAAGGATCTGCTTTTTCCCTCTCACTTGAATTGGTGCGTCTCGAGCAAAAGTGTATTTCCGAATTTGAAATAGCCGGATCGGATTCGTGTGCGGAATGAGCCGAACAGATCTAAGTTCTTTAATTTCAAGTCCACCTACGCAAGAAAAAGAACAAATAGCGCAAGGAGACCTGGACCTGGCACGAAGAAAAGACTCGTCAGGAGAAGAAGACCTGACCGGAGAAACCGGAGAACGACGTCTGGCAGGAGAAGACCTGATCGGTGAATAGAGAAAAGGACGTCTGACGGGAGAAGACCTTTCAACAAAATCAGAAGATCTGCCACAAGAAATACAAGGAATAGGGTCTCCATTTGGTAAGCAATCAAACTGTAAACCCAACTCTGCAACAAGAAACAGGGTTTAAGTTTTCTTTGTGTACTCTCATCCGGACAGCAAAGGAATCGTTCCAAAACTACTTCACATTGTCTGTAAATAAAGGGGGGGGGGAGGTAATAGGTTTCAGGATGATTTGTGACGTATACGTGGAGGGAATAATAACTATTAATGACTATTTAGTAAGGTGGAATATATTTGCTGCAAAACAAATATCATTTAAACAAATTCTATAACCAATATCACAAAATATCGCTGGCAGGTGTAAAAATAGACAAAATTTTTTACTCGAACGATTTGTTATAAAAATGTTCGAAATTTTGTTAACATCTTGCAAAATCTGTTAGATATCTTTGGGAAATTAAATTCGGCAGCTTTTAGTTTTACAAAATATGAATTTAAAAAAAAAGTACTTTTCAACCCTTTGGAAATATTTTATTGAGATTTTAATTATACGGAACAAAGTGGATGGTCAGTTTCACATTGAGGCATTTTTGACTTAAAGCTTACTTGTTTGCATTGTAAAAGATACAATCTAAATAGATTTTGATGCTATATGAGGTAGTGATCTAAAAATATACAAAACCTAAGGTCAGCATTACTACTATGCAAAAAAAGAGATTACTAGAACGAGCAACTTCAATAACTATTTTAAATAGTACAGCTGAACATGGAAGCTGTTATGAATAACTGATTTTCATAGTACTTACGCTAATGACATTTCACAAAGCGAAATAGTCGGAAATTATTTTTTGATGTTTTATCTTTTATCATAAAATTACTAAAGTTCACATATTGTATTATGAGGAAGACTTTTTTTTAAGAAGAATAATTTCCTAAATATTATTTTTTATACAATAATTAAAAAATAATTTGTAACAAAATTTTTGTTTAGGTTTATTATTTTTTAATACTAATCTCATTTTGTGACTATTAATTTGAAACAGCTAATTCGCTTTTTCGGTGATTTTAAGAAAACAGTCTTTCAAATATTTGCCACGCGCCATATATAATTTGGCAAAAAATTGTTCTCCGCAATAGATTTTGAATAGTTTAATAATATCTGATAAAAGAAACCAGCTATGCTTCCGAAACGTATGTAAACGATTCGATTCTTCTTTTCAAAATTATTATCAAATATAAGGCTGAAAGATGTCGTATTTATCAGATTGTTTTACCTAAATTCATAAATTACTTGGTTAAAAATTCGTATCCTTGACTAATATTTAATTTTGCTAACCAAAATTTGCTTATTTTATTTCCGCTGGATACGTATAATTGTTTCTAAACATTATTAAAAAACTTATGATGCAATAAATTACGCTTTTTCTTCAAAAGAAAATTTAATTTTGTCTAGCAGTTTGAATTTCTGCTGAACTTTCCTTTGAGTTGTAATATCACTGGATTTTTTTATATTCTTTAGTGGAACTTTTCCTCAGGTAAGATTTTCCAGTTTCTTTCTCATAAAAAACAGTAAGGTTTTAATAAAGCCCTTCAGTGAAAATTCAGAATAAGTCGTACTCGTTGCAGACAAACTTAAATAAAGTTTTTTTCAAAAATAGCAATTGAGATTGAATGAAAAATAAATCGCACAAATTCTGATTTGCGTTAAGCTTAAAAAACTTTACATAAGTTATATTATTATATTTACCAATAGAATTGAGAATAACTAGCAAAGACAAGACAAGAGTAGAAGCAATCCTCATTTTTTCTAATAAGCAGAAAAAATGATAAATGTATTTAGAAAAATTTAATTAACAATTTAACTAATGAATACTCTGGGTTTTCATGAGATTATATAGTGTATCGTATAGTCGTTATCTCATAGATAACAGGTGTCAACCTTATTCTGCTCAGATATTTACATTTTATTAAAGTGAGTTGTTATTAAAAACTGTAATTATACTAAATTCAGTAAAACTAATATCACAATTTAGTATGTCCTTCACTTTCAAACGCGACCCGCCAGAAACTGAAAATTGTATTTCTTTACTGAAATTCTACGTCCAAACCCGAAATTAAAAAGCTTTTAGAAAATTTTCAGTCCTTAAGTCAAAATTATAATTTTGTACTAAAATTCACGGTCTATAACCCAAAATTATGATTCTTGTCTAAAATTCCCTGTCCCAACTGTCCTGAGTAAAAATTATAATTATTGACAAAAATTCCTTTTTCTAAGCACAGCATTATATTTCTTTACTGAAATTTTACATGGCAACTGAGAATTATAATTTTTTTCGACCATTTTAAACTCGCAAGTTACTACATTCAAGACAAAATTCCCTGTTACTGAATCAAGTTCCTAGTTTTTTGTTGCAAGTCACATTGGTTGCGAGTGTCATTACAGCATCTCTCATTTGTACACCGAATTAAAAACTGGATAAGAAGTGAATTTCTACCTGTTGAAAGTGGATTACTCCAGAATAATGGGACTGCACCTACCTATCTTTCTCAGTAATAAATTAAACTTTTTGGTTAAAAATTCAACTAGTCTGTTGAAAATTCTTTCTTGTTGTAATATCATCTATCATATTTCTCGCTGAGAATTCATCTTTTTGTTGTTAGTTCAACTATTCGTATTTGAAATAAATCAATTAATTTACAATTTTAGTTCAAAATGATTTTATTTAGTTTCTTAAAGATTTTATGTAATACATATTTTAAAATTAACTTACTGGGTTTAGAAAAGTAATGGTCAGGATAAAGGCAGGAGAATTTTAAAATAAAGATTTGCGGCATCCTGATGTACTTTTAAACTAAAAATTCGAATTTTGTTGGAAAAGTGTCTAAAAGCAAACGAAATAATATATTTAGTTTTACATTTAAAAAAATTTAATTAATGTTGTAGGCGAAAGTCGTCCAGCCTTATTATTTTAAAATGCTGTGCAATTCCGCTGTTTTTGCCTAAGGGAGTTTCATTTATTTCTTGAGTATTCAGAACCTTAACCTTTCCACTGTACATGTTTATTTTTGCACGTCTTTGTAATCCATTGAAGCCCACTGTATATATTCCACGAAGATGTGTATTACGTCTTTCCAATAATGCTAAGACGTCACCATTAGACGTTAGCAATACAGTTTGTTCTCCGGTTGGTATAGGCGCCAGGATATATCTTGTTTTCACATAAATTGGTACATCACAAGGAAAAGTGTAGCCCCGAATTTTGAATTTCTGGTTAGGATTTGTGTGCGGAATAAGCCGAACAGGTTTAAGTTCCTCCATATTAAGATTACTTAAACCAAAAATAGAACGAACAGCAGAGGGAGACCTGGACCTTGCACGAAAAGACTCGTCAGGAGAAGAAGACCTGACTGGAGACCCCGGAGAATGAGGTCTGGCAGGAGAAGACCTTTCAGGAAAATCAGAAGATCTGCCAGGAGAAGAACCAGGAATAGGCTGGCCATTCGGTAAACATTCGAAATGTAAACTCAACTCTGCAACAAGAAAGAGAGGTTCAGCTTTTTTTGTGTATTATCTTCTGGAAAGAAAGGAACTGTTCCAAAACTACTTTATACTGCCAGAAATGAGGGAAGGGATGTTAGCAGGTTTCGGGATGATTTGTGACGCATAGGTAAAGGAAGGGATTGATGCAGAATGTGACATTACACATGGAAAAAATAAATGTAAAAAACAATGTTGTAAAATTTTTGATAAAATCAAAACAAGTGATTTTATTTCATAATCAAATCATTTAAATAAAGACTTCACTCTGTTTTTCTTGCTTTTAAGAATCTTCCACTTTATGTTATTTTTTCGCATTAATGCGAGTTGAATATTTAAAAGTTAATAAAAAAATCTTAACTGCTTTTTGTTAAAAGTTTTTTTTTCACTGAAAAGTCTACTATCATATTTTCAATTTAGAATTCATTTCTTAAGGTCAAAAATACAAAGAAACCGAGATCTTTTTCTTAAGTGTTTAAATAGACGTCCTTCCGAAGTCCTGAATATGAATTTATTAATGAACATTGTTCGTTTTCCAATGAAAATAAAGACATGATGAATTTTTACTGTCGCAAAGGAAAATCGCGATCAGAATTTCGCTATTAGATTCTCAAATTGAATAGTTACAAGTATTAAGAAACATTGTTTCTAGATTCTAGAATCCAAAAATGACAGAGGGGTGAAAAAACCCTTTTTTTTAACATTTACATTTTGTAAGAAAGAATCTGTTGAGTTTAATTTTGCTAATATATCTAACTGATTGTGTATCTTCAGGAAAACGTATTTTTAAAATTTCAAAAAAAATTTCAACATTGTTTATGACAAATTGTTATAAACAATAATTTTCGTTCCATACTTACAGCTGCTAGAAAAGTCGTAAAAAATGTTGTGTATAACCATTTCGGAATGTGGATTCAAATTATGATTTCTTCTGAAATCCTACGTGCAATATATTTGTTGCAACAAATATTACTTAAACACATTTATAAACAATGTTACAGAAATTCGCTGGAAGCTGTAAGTATAGAAAAATTTTTGTAATTAGAACGATTTGTTATAAACAACGTGAAATATTTTGTTGACATTTTCAACATACTTTCTCCTCAAGGCGCACAATCTGTGATATATTTCAGCGAAACAAAACTCAAAAGTTTTGTTTTACAAAATATAATGGTTCAAAAAAAGTGCTCCCTACACCTTGATCATTTTTAGATTCTGAAATCCAAAAAAAATTTGTTTTCTTATACTTTGACTTATTTAGTGTGAGAACAAATTCCTGTTATTAGTTAATGATCTATCTTTTCGCTTTAAAATTCAACTATGTGGTAAAAAATCATGTTCTCTTTGTCTAAAAATTATTAGACTGGGAATTTAACTATTCTATTTTTAGTTAAAAATTTATCGTTTTTATTTTAAAACTAAAATATTTGCTTAAAAAATGACTTTCTGTTAAAATATTCATATTTTCGGGTTGATAATTTAACTAGTTTGCAAAAAAATATTTTTTTTGATTCGGAAATTAATAAATTAAGTTAAATTTTTTTCTCTTTTGACTGGAAAATTTCTCTCGGTTGAAAATTGAACTTTCTTTACAAAATTCGTCTTTTAGGTTTGAAAATTTATCTCTTTTGGCAGAATTTTTTTCTGTTTTGAATTGAAGTGCAACTGTTCGGTTAAAAATTATTCTCTTTTGATTGAGGCTTCAAATATTTTGTTATATTTTTTGTGTGAAATTTATTCATTTTTCTCTTCACTTAAAATTAAAATTGATTCTAGTTGAAATAAAATTCCGTTGCAAATTTTTATTAATTTTTTTTAATTGTAACTATTTTTAAAATTTTTCATTTATTTAACTTCTTGGTTGAATGTTGAACTTCTTTGTTGAATTTTTTTTGCTAAAGCTCAAAAATTTTAGCTAAAAATTAAACTATTTTGTTAATAATTTATTTGGATGAAAAATCAACAATTTTATTGAAATTTCATTTTGAAATCATTTACTTTTTCACTTTTTTTTATTGTTTAAAAATTTGCTTTTAAACTGAAAATTTTACCATTGCAATTTTTTCTTAACCCGTGGTAGGAACACTAGTGCGCATTTGCACCAGGAAAATTTTTATTTTTCTGGCATTTACGCAGGCACCGCTGCAGCGGTTATACCCTGCTATATTTAAAATGTATGTTAAATATGCGTAATATAAGGTAGATGTTTATTTAATGTTCAATTTGTTAAATAATTAATACTAACGCTTCAAAAAAACTAATTTGCACCAGTGTGCCTAAAAAGGGTGCGCAAAAGGAATGTGCTTTCCACTGGTTAATATTGACCTATTTTTATAGAAAATTAAAAAGATTTCATAAGAATAACCTTATTTGTACAATTTTTTAACATTATTACAAAACTTATAACGCAACAAATTACGCATTTTCTTGAAAAAAATAAAGTTCTAGTTTAATAAATCAAATTTCTGCCGAACTTTCCTCAAGTTGTCATGTCAATGGATCTTGTTATTTTTTCTAGAAAATTGTCTTACGTCATTTTTTGATGGCAGTCAGCAGTGTACCATATGTGCACATTAAGGTGACGAATTCCGTATCAACAGGCATTCTTTTCGAATTGCATTTTTTTAAATACACACATTCTGGATTTCCCGCGAAAAATTAAATTGAAATCGTTTTCATTGCGGAGAAACTCAAATAAAGTTTAAAAGAATATAGAAATTGGGATGGAATGAGGATTACATCGCATAAATTCTGGCTTGCGTAAAGCTTACAATACTGTACAAACAATTATAGATATACGTATTATATTATTATATTCACCAATAGAATTGAGGATTACCGCCAAGGATAAGATGAGAGTAGAAATAATTCTCGTATTTTCTAACATGATGAAAAGATAATTAATGTTTTATTAAGAATTGTATTCGCAATTCAACTAACGAATATTCTGGTTCTTAAAAACCTTATATAATGTTAGTCGTTATCTCATACATGATAAGCATCAACTCTGTTTTGCTCAGATATTTACATTTCATTAAAGTGAGTTTTGAGGAATAAAATGTAGTTACTAAATTCGGTAAAGCTGATATCAAACATTATACAATCTTTTACGCTCAAGCACCATTCGTCGTTTAAAAGGAGAATTTATATAGTGTCTACTCGATGAATGTTTTTAAATTCGAGTTCAATGACAGTTTCTCCCCTGTCAATTGTTAAAAACATTTCATTAATTTAATTAATTAAGTTTAATCAATTTGCTTCACTAAATTCTTTCCCACAATTTTCGTTTCATGTCAGAATTTCCCTTTTCCAAGTCAAACAATAACTCTCCATGTCAAAAAATAATTGTTCGAAATAAAAATTATAATTTTGTATGGTAATTCCCTGTTCCAAATCAGGATAAATGTGAGCAGTCACGTGAACATTTGCTTATGTTTATTTATTCCCCATCCTAACTCAGAATTATAAGTCTCAGTTAATTTACTGTCCTAAGGGACAACTATGATTCTTTTACACTTCATCTATTCTATCTCAGAATTAGATCAATAAAATACATAAAACCACCTTAAATTTGTATGTTACTAGATTCAACAGAAAAATCTCTGTCACCCAAACAAATTCTTACTTTTTCCGGGTCATTTCTTGATTTCGCGTTCAGGTGAACTCCCTAAAAATATGTCAAAGAATCGTAAAAATGAACTTTATCCTTTCATATTTTTGGTAAAATGTTTTAGGAACCGATAAAGGCACAATGTGTCAAGTAAGATTTGCAATAAATCACACTGACGGCAAGTCGCGTTTGTGCAGAACTAAAAAAACAAGGTCTAGCAGGAGAAAGCCTGATCGAAGAACCTGGAGAATGCGATCTGCCAAGAGAAGACATCTCAGAAAAATCAGAAGATCTGCCACAAGAAACACCAAGAATAGGGTCGTCATTTGGTAAGCAATCGAACTGTAAACTTAACTCTGCAACAAGAAAGAGGGTTTCAGTTTGTTGTGTGTATTCTTTTCCGGACAGCAAAGGGACCGTTTCAAAACTGCTTCACACTGGCAAGGTTGAGAGAGGGGGGATAAGCAGGTTTTGGGATGATTTGTGACGTATAGGTAAAAGGATTAATGCAGAATGTGACATCGCACATGGAATATATAAGCATAAATAACAATTTTGTGAAATGCTAAATAAAATGAAAAAAAATAATTTTAATTTACATTTAAAGCATTCAAGACAAGCCACACTGACGGCGAGTCGCATTTGTGGAGAGTCAAGGGAACTAGGTCTGGCAGGAGTAGACCTGATCGGAGAACCCGGGGAATGAGATCCGGCAGGAGAAGACCTCTCGGAAAAATTAAAAGATCTGCCACGAGGAATACCAAGAATAGAGTCTCCATTTGGTAAGCAATCAAACTGTAAACTCAACTCTGCAACAAGAAACAGTGTTTCAGTTTCCTTCGTGTATTCTCTTCCGGGGAGCCAAGGGAACGTTCAAAAACTCCTTCATACTGCCAGGGGGGTGAAGAGGTTTTAGGATGATTTGTGACGTATAGGTAAAGGGATTAATGCAGAATGTGACATTACACATGAAAAATTTGAGTATGAATAACAATTTTGCGAAATGCCTAATAAAATTAAAGCAAATGATTTTATTTTACATTCAAAGCATTTATACAGAGACCTTATACTGTTTCTCTGTTTTCTAGAATCTTCACTTTTATCTCGTTTTCTCGTTTAAATACGAGATAAATTTATAAAGTACAGTCAAGACAATTATCCATATCGTTTATGAAAAACAGTTAGAAACAATAATTTTTGTTCGAAAATTTCAGCGGCTTAGAAAATCTGCAAAAATCCTGTATAACCATTTAGGAACGTGAATTATAATTTTTTGTTGCTACGTCCAATATATTCGCTGCAAAAATATACTATTCGAAAAAATTTCACAACCAATTTCACAACACGTCGCTGTCAGGTGTATTAATGGAAAAAATTTTTGTTAGAACGATTTGTTATAAAAAATGTACAAAAATTTGTTGACATCTCAAACATACTTTTTTCTTAAGATGCAAAGTCTGTTAGATATTTCAGCAACATTTAATTCAACAGATTTTACTTTCACAAAATATTAATGTTAAAAAAAAGTGCTCGAAGTGTTATGAATACAGTCGGGACTCGTTTATTGTGAAACTCGTTTATCCTGAGGCTCGTTTTTGGAACACTCGAGACAGGTCTATCGAAACGCTCGGCTGCTCCCCTTAACCCCACTATTTAAGAGACACGTGACACCTCAACCAATTGCGATAAGCGCGGGACGCCCTGGATTTTGAATATGCGGTGACCTCAGTTGACTTGAAAAGACCAATCAAATGCCTTCCCTCATAGGAGCTCTATTAGGTGGGAGCCCCTACCACGTTTCGTTAAACGAGACCCATTCGACTCAGGGTCGTTCTGATAAACGAGTCCCGACTGTAACCTAGTAATTACGCCAATGACATTTTACAAAGCGAGAATGTCGGAAATTATTTCATAATGTTTTATCTTTCATAATAAAATTATATAAGATAATTAATATGAATGAAGATAGCGAATAATGTCTACTTCATACTTGAATACTGTTTTTTTTTTGTTTGGCACAAAACCTTCACAATTTAAAAATATTCTGAAGAATAACAAACGAAGAATACTTTTTTTACATTAATTCTACAATCGAATTTTCCACTTATATTTTGAATTTTTCATAACAATAAAAATTATAAAATTGTACTTGATAAGGCTATCCAGGTACAAACATTGTATTATTTGAAAGATCTTTTTTTTTAATAATTTCATGAAAGATGCTTGAAAAATCAAATACATATTGCAGTAAAAATTTTTTTTCCAAATATCAGTTTTAATAATTGAAAAATAGTTTGTAATAAAATTTTAGTTTAGGTTTATAATTTTTTGTATTCTAAACTTATTTTCTGAATATTATTTTTCAAAGCTGATTATATTTTTTGTTGATTTCAAGAAAACAGTCCTTCAAATATTTGCTACGCGCCATATACAATTAAAAAAAAAATGCTCTCATCAGCTGGTAAATTTTTGAAGACTTTTGGTTGAATAAAAAATATTTTTATTTGTTGATTGATCATTTATTATTTTTTTCTTTCTCGTAGAGCAAGCTTTGCAATGGTGTGTGTGTGGGGGGGGGGATGTGTGTGTGTGTGTGTGTGTGTATGTCACACTTTTTTTTGAATACGATAAATTTAAAACGGTTGCATATAAATTGATTAAATTTAGAGGTCTTATTATTATCACTAATATCTTGAAAGTGACCAAAGGATTCTCAAAAATATTAATTGCATTTTTTTCTACCACTTTATAATGCTTTGAAAAGAGGTTTTTTATACTAAAACTTTTTTCTTAACATAATTCAAAGTTGATGCAAAAACATAAATGATTTCCTCGTTTGAGACAAATCAAATGACCTATAATATCGATATATGTTATCAAAATGTGAAAAAGATATGGTTATTTATATTATATTAAAAAACCGATTTTCGTAGTAAAAATGTTCTCATTCTCATAATTTAAAGTTGATGTCAAAAGTTGAGGCAAAAATAAAAAAGATTCCTTGGTTCAAGTCGAATCGATTGACGTTCAATATTAATAAATTTTATTAAAGAGTGAGGAAAGTATGGTCATTTATAGTAAAAATCGATTTTTATAGTAAAAATTATTTCAGACTCATAATTTTATGTTGACGTAAGGATTGAAAAGATATTTTTATTCAAGACGAACTGATTGACCTATATTATTGATACATTTTACTGAAGATTAAGGAAACTATGGCAATACATAATATTAAAAAAAACGGTTTTTTATAGTACACCTTTTTTTCATTAACATAAATCAAAATTTATGCAAAATCGGAAAAGATTCCTGTATTTGAGGCAAATCGATTGACCTATAATATTAAAATACTTTTTTGAAGAGTAAGAAATTTATGCTTATTCGTAATATTTAATATCTGTTTCAGACAGAAAAACTTTTCTCGTCAACATAAATTGAAGTTGATGCATAAATAAAAAAGATTTTTTGACCATACATTTAAAAAAGAAAAACAATTTTGACAATTTTTGTAAAAAATAATAAAGCTACAAAAAGGATAGAGTGTGACAGTATTCCTTCCTCCCAATTTTAAGCTCGAAAAATTACCATTTCAAATACAAAATTTGATTTGCTTGATTTGTCATTGTATTTAAAAAAATTTTGTATTATTTTGTTATTTTGTATTTTTTGTAAATTTCTATTCGTAAGTTGAATGGAATAAAATATTAAGTTTGTCTATTATTTAAAATATCACTGATGCTTCCTCTCAGAGGAAGCAAATCCATTTGCTAACAAGAGCACAGTGTTCGTGAAATGAGCACCATAAATAAAGTGGAAACGCTCAAGATCAAATTCATAGCTAGTTCAATTTGTTTTTTTATTTGTTGATTTTTTTTTCTCAAATAAGAGATTTGAAAATTCAATTTTCGGTTGCAAATTAATCTTTCTTTAATACAAGTTTTAACTATTTGCTTGAAATTGATTTATTTTGTCATAATTTTAGTTAAAAGTTAATTTCTTCCGTTAAATATTTGACTGTTTTGTTAAAAATTTGATTTTTTTCGTAAAAAATTAATCTTTAAAGAAGAAATGATCTTTTTTGATTAGCAATTCAACTACTTGGTTGAATTTACACCGACGGTCCAAAAAACTTGACCACCTCTTTTTTGATGACTGCTTAATTTTTTCTTAATTTAATTTATGTTGGAGATAAAAAATTTCTCTTTGAAGAGTTGATTGATCTCAAAATTAGATATGAAATAAGCCCAAGATAAAGCGAATTAATCTATTTTTTAGGTAGATATTGCAAAAATAGTATACATTTCAATGTTTGTTTAACTTTTTAATAACTCCCCTAATAGTCAATATTTTTTAATGTTCTTAAGCTTATTTTCAAGCAATTTTTCTACAGTATCGCAACAATATCAAAACAATATTTTTGTAAATTTGTGAAACACATAACCAGGAAGTTTTCTATAAAAGTCCCTCAAAACATATATTTATTTAATTTTTATTCTAATTTGTCTACAGATAAGCTGCTTCCAAATATTTCCAACTTTTTTGTTCTAACTTTATATTCTCGTACTGTGATAGTATTTTTTTTAGATTTACGATCATAAGCTGCTGCGATAATGTGCAAAAATAGCTCTAAAATGAGCCAAAGAACTTTAAAAAATATTAATTATCAGGAAAGTTATTGAAAATTTAAGGAAACATTGAAATTTATACTATTTTTGCAATATCTACCTAAAAATAGACAAATTGGTTTCATCCTAGGCTTATTTTATACAACATTTTGAGAAAATTTTACCCTTTCAAGATAAATTTTTTATCTCTGGCATAAATTAAATTAAGAGAAAATTGAGCAGTCATCAAAAAAGAGGTGGTCAAGTTTTTTTGACCAGCAGTGTATAAAAATACAATTTTCTTTTTTTTTACGTCTGGAAAAGTTTATAATTTATAAATTAAGGTAAGAGCACTCAACAAATAAATCTTCAAAAATCATAGTTAAAATTTATTTCAAAAAGAAGAATCTATTACGTTTCGAAAACACAGCTGATTTCCCTTATTAGATTTTGAATAGTTTTAAAGAACTAATTTGGAGTTATAGTGAACACTAGGGTGGTCTAAAAATGCATTAGAGAAATTTTTTTTCGAATTTTTATGCAAAACGCCTGGAAATTGGTTCAAATCCACAAAAAAATTAACTAATTTTTTTATTGAAAAAAAAATAATATTTAGAGGTGGCGCAAGCGCTATGAAGTTAAACACGTATTTCCCATAAGAAAAAAAGACTTTTTTGTAATTTTTATTCAGAATTCTTAATATTAGGTGAATTGAGTTCGAAATTCACAATTTCTCTTCACAATTAGTCACAAAATGCAAATAATATATTACTTTTTAAATATCACACCCATAAGTCTGTTTTATAGGGTCCCAAA
>JAUELO010000366.1:797638-816418 GCA_032357855.1 Amphibolips quercusostensackenii
CATGGCCTCTATTCGAAAAAGGCCTATTGTGGGTGGCACTGCGCAATACTGGGTACTACTTCGGCAATGGGGTCGCCACATCTCTATTATTATTATTATTATTATTATTAATATTATTATAGTATATGAAAGAGTATGAAACAAGTACTGAGATTCAATTTTGACGTTAAAGCCATTATTTGAACAATGCCTTAAATACCTCTGTCATTGAAATAATTGATCGATCAAACGAACTTACCTGTGGTGAAGTTTGATCAAAATTATAGGTATAGTCTCGTTGGAAATGATTACTTAGTATTATTGCTATTATGTACATGGTGTCGCCACAATCTTTAGCCCAAAAATAAAAAACTTCTGCTCGTGGTGTTTCTTCTCCTAAACAGCTCAACTCGTCATATCGTTTATAGTTCTCCATTAAGCAAATAAGGTTAGGGTAAGATGTTGAGCTGGATTTCACTTCATGGAATACATTTTTAGGAAAGGCCATAATCATTTCGAACGAGACACTACATATAATTTTGATCGAACTTACTAACAGGTAAGTTTATTTGATCGATCAATTATATTTGAGTCTCGCTCTCATGATTACTTGGTAGATGTTTAGTTTTTTCCACTAAATAATTCTTCGACGCCTTTCAAAAGACAGAATTCAATTTTTAATTTACTTATGAAAGTGTGATATAATAATGCGACGAACATTTTTGTATTTTTATTTTATAAAATCATCACCTTCGGAAAGGTATTCCTGTTCTTATCAATATGTCTGTTATAGAACTGTGCAAAAACCTTAGACTTTCGAGACCATCTAGCCGTGCTTTAAAATTACACTTAAATCAAATTTTTTTTTGAGAGCCGCAAATGTAGCCGCATGTCGCGTACTATGCGCACTACCCACCTCATTTATTACACTACGTACTGAAAAAGATGGGATCCATCTACTGATGGTTTGCTAGCCTGCAGCCTTATGAGGCTTTCTTGAGTTGTTGATAACAATTCATCATCATTTTCACGCAGAGGTTAAGTAACCGTCAAGTAACGCTCTAACGTGCTAGAAATACAGAGTTTAGATTATTCTTTAAACCTAAGTATTAATGAAAGAGGCTGAGTGTCCCTCAGACGGGAAGCCTCAATCAGATCGTTTATTTTAATTTGAAATTCGTTAGAATTTTTGGAAACATCACTGAGCTTCATTAGTTCTAACGTTTGAATCCTCTAAACTGTTTTTAAGGCTGAAAGAACAACAAGTCTGTCCGTTTAATCTGCTAGCTTTAAGGAATCCAAAAGATATAGTTCAATAATCGCCAGTAATACCGGATTCATGTTTTACGTCTAATCATATTTAGGCTTTGTCGGCCTTGATTGAAACACTCCCTATAAGAATCTAGGATTACAGAGCGTTTTGAAACTCAATCACCAATAATTAAGGAGATTGACGCCCGGCAGTTATTTATGACTCCATACGAAGCACCTCTTCGAAACTTCTGTGTAACCAAATTAATACATTGTTTTCATTCGCCTTATAAATCACGATGCCGCGAGCAACATTTTTGACACTTTGCACTACTTTTAGTCCCAAGTGAATCAATCTCGAATGGTTTCTTTTAGAAGGCAACTCTACGAAACAACTCTTCTGATAATTCTTACTTTATATCGACAGTTTTGACTCGAGATCCTTTATCGGCCTCTGTATTTTTTCTGGATGCGATATAAGATGCATAAACGCATATCCTCCTGATCTCACACTATTGCAAAATATGACGCGCAATCTGATTCAGCTTAGGGAACTGTATTCCACCCATTCGATTAATATACGCAATTGCCGTTGTATTATCAATTCTTGGAAGGAAAGAACACATCGTTCGAGATCTTTGGCAAAACACTTTAATGCAAAGAACGCGGTTTTAAGATCTAGGTAATTTATGTGCAAACTACTTTTTGCGTCATTTCAAAACCTGTGAACTAACTTTCATCACAAAAGGCACACCATCCTGACTTACTCTCCCACCAAGCAAAGTCTTTCTGAAGTGCTGCTGACAAAGACATTTTTGCATTTCAATTATCGTTACTTTTTACTAACGCTAGATAACGATGGTGTTCAAAGAGCTTGGAGTATAACCAGCCGTATTCCACTGCAAGGCAACACGCTGTAATTCTCCCCATGAACTGTGCAATGTTTTAAATTCAACGTATTTCCTTGAATTTAAACTGTCAAATTAACCCTTAAATATTTTTTCTCTTTTTATCCAGAAGCTTTACCGTTAAGTTTAATGAATTTAAGATAAACCCCAAAAATTCTTATTTGTTATCAGGAGTCAGTAGGCTCTTTTTGTGATTTATTATGAAACACAAAGGTTCCAACAAACCCATATTTTGCAACAAATTTTTTTGGCACGTTTCGAAATCAAGACCTAAACATAACCAATCATCTGAATATACTACCGAGAACTATCCCTGTTCTGTTTAATAATTTGCTACCGGCTTCATGATTTTTGTAAACATGAAAGGAGCCGTGCACAATCCGAATGGAATACACAAAAATTTGTACAATTGCCCTCTACAAGAAAATGTAAGAAACTTCCTGCTTTCAGGATGAAAGCTTATTATAAAATACACGTCCTGTATGTCTAGCTTAGCCAGAAACATTACACTGCATAAAAGCTTGATCGCTACACGAATATTCTCTAATTTGAAATGCTTTCTTGAGATAAACTTATTGAGCTTCTTTAATTTGAGGACAAATATTTTTTAACCTTTAGGCTTGTCAACCAGAAATGAGATGACACAAACTGAATTCTTTTAAGAAGAACATAACCTAACCGCTCCTCTTTTTCTCAAGTGACCTGTGGCCTCTTCATAACCTCTTACTTCTCTAGCTCCAAACAGCGTCTCCAAAGGGAGGTAAAACTGATGCAGTTTGCTTGTAAAATTTAACTTGTAATTCTCAATAACATCTAACAGAAAACTTTCTAAAGTATTACCGGACCAAGCTTTCATAAAGATCTTCAGTCGTCCAGCTATCTTTCTCACCTTTAAGACTCTGAGGGGTATCCTGACATCCTTTTGTTGAATAGCTTGTCCCAGGTTCCACTAAGGGCCCTGCGATCGGTCCAACTGAAATCTGCATGGTTAGCTGTGGTTCTGGTTCTAAAAGAAACTCCTTGACTTGCTCACCTGAAATTGTCCTCGACCTCTCGCAGACGGGCCCCGCCAGTTTCCCGACAAGGATGAATGCGGTGGCGCTTTTTCTGCTTAGGCTAATTGCCTTAGCGTCAATTCTCCTTTTTTTATGGATTTGGCTGTTTTCAGATAGTCCGAAAGACTTGATCCAAACAAACAGTCACCTTTTGAAGCCTTCTCCAGCAAGGCTTTGGCTTTTTTATTTAAACTGGGATAAATAAAAGTTTAGCGTGCTTCAGTTGACTGATGATTACCTTCAGGCATGAGTTTAGCTGCTTCCAACTGATACTTAAATGACAGCTGACGATCCTCTTCAGTTAACGCTGATTTGACAAGCCAAATTGCGAGCGCTGACCCAATCGCCGAAATAGCACAATCAACAACATTCTAATCAGAGACAAAATATTTATCACGCTTCTTTACTAAATCATTATTCGAAGCTTCAAGCTTCGGATTGAGCTATGGTGATTCCAATAACATGACTTTCTTACATGAATATTGGATCAGCAATTCAGCCTTCTTATCCTTCTTTAGGCCTCTTTGCACTCAAAGTGCGACTCGAGACGAAAGCTCCGAGTGACAGGAAATCGTTTTTTTTAGAGAAACAGCCTTCTCTGCGTAGCTTTACTGTTTCCTCATCTAAGGCAGCATCCAAAGCCTCCGAATTCTTTTGCTCCTCGGCCTGCTTATCTATTTCCGGAGGTGGTATTTCACCATCATCGTTGTCAGTTTTGTCGTCAACATCGATAGAGTCACTCTTATCGACAGAATTATCTTTACTCACTGGATCTTTCGTACCGACTGAGTCATCAATATCGAACCTGTCATCCGAAAAATTATCTGAAGTGCTTCTCGATTTCAAAACAACTATCATAAAGAGGTTATGTGCATTCGTGTTGCCAACAATGCAAAAATACATTTTAAGCTAATTACATAGCAAACCATGTCGCACACAGGTTTACCACCTAGCAAAACGCACGGTCTGTCCCACTTCTCGTAAGGGCAAACCGTCTTCACGCAAGGACTATATTACACCACGTGTAAGCCCACCTTACACTGCGCAGCGCATCTCATTACAAATAACGAGCCTGATGACAAAAAGAAATTATCTCAACTTACTTGACTTTTTTCTTCTCTTATAAGAATCATCACATCTGGACTCATAAACATCATCTAGCTCATAATATCTTTTGTGACAACTATAATTGGCGCCCGAGCTATAATCCGTTGAAAAACTACGTGAGCGGCGACGGCGTCCACTTGCAAATTTTCTCACTTTCCTATATAAATTCTCGATCTCGTCTTTTCGGTGACTTCTATTTCTTTTGGGATTGTCTTTCCATTGTAAATAAGTTAAACATCTCCACATGAAAACACTTTTAACTCAAAAAAACAATAATAAAAAAACCGTATACAAACGAATAGCGAACATGTGGCGTTGATGCGCACAAAAACGTTTATGACGAGTTAGGGTCTTTAGGAGAAGGAAAAGAGCATGGTAAAAAGTTTTTTATTTTCGATCTAAAGATTGTGGCGACACCGTGTGCATAATAGCGGTACTACCGATTAATTATAAGAACCATACTAAAATATAATTATTGTTATCAGTACAATAAAAATTGTCCGAATTAGGCCCAGATATATAAGAAGGCGTGAAAATGAGGTATTTTTTTAAGTAAAAGAACATTTTTCTTTAATTTTCCTGTTTATTGTTGTGAGAGCATTGTGATTTTTATATCTGCATTGAAATTTTTAAAAGACTGGAAATTCACAAAAAGCTCCTAAGTAAGAAGTCTCACTTGCTTATGAACATCAGGGGGTAAAATGTTTGTGACACTAATTTCCTTTCTCTTTTTACACTTTTTTTTCAACATTATTAAAAAAATTATGGAAAATTTTATTTGAATATGCAATTTTTAATATTTTTAAATTGGAAATTAGGGCTCATATTCAAAGTTTTGAATAGAAACATAAGTCATATTCCTATCTGTCAAAATTCAAATTTTAATGGAAATAATACTAACAGACCAAAAATATTATGAACACAAAAAAAATTATTAAAAAAAATTTTAAACATTAAAAAAAATTAATGCCGCTGACGATTTTCTACTTCAGTTTCATGAGCAACTAAATTTTCACACTAGTTGATTCATCCGTTAATTTTTCTTTGAATCAGGTAGGTAAAGCGTGTATTTTGCTAATTATGTTAATTAGGGTGTTTCTGTATTCTTAAACGTTCTGAATTATCTGGAAATGTCTACGACACTTCTCAGGAATATTTTTAAATCTCTTTTAAAAGTCCTGATTGTATAATTTGACCTGTACCATTGCACTTAGAGAACATTTAAAATCAGCAAAATTAAACAAAACAAAATTCTCAGACAAATAGAACAAAAACACTTTTTCTTGAATAAATTTCGATTGATGATTCTTCAAAGAAACCTGCTTTTTCAAAAAATAAGGCTTAAAAATCAAATTTTGAGGTTTAGTCCCTTATAATTGATTCTGTTATATATTTTCGCAGGATTTTTTTTTAAAGTGTAATAACTTAGCACCTACTAGAGGTATAAGGTTTTGTCTTAACTTTCTGTCTATGCAATAATGCAAACATGTTTTTGTACATTTGTTATAAAATATTTTCAAGATGCGTCACAGTCATTCCTAGCAATAAGGCAATTTATCGTACAAAAGGTTTCGTTCAAAATATCTAAACATTTCAGGTCAACGTTTGTGAAAATTGTCATGTAGAACTACGTATATTGCTATTTTGTAAACTTTTGCAAATTCCTGTGCGGATTTAAAATGCTTAAGAAATCATTCTCATTTTAAAAGTCAAACAAAAAATGACTTTCCAACAGTACTCTTGAATTTTCTACCAAGTAGATTAGTTTTCAACCAAATTAGGTCAACTATCAGCGCAAAATATAATTGTTTTTTTTTATCCAAAACAGATTTTGATTTTGAATAAAAAACCGTTAAAGTCAACCAGAACAGAAGAATTTTTAACAAAGTAGTCACATGTCAACCAAAAAAGGGAGTTTTTAACAAAAGCGTTTAATTTTTAACAAAGCAAATTAATTTTTAACCAAATGGTTAAATTTTCGCCTATAAAGTTGAACTTACAGCTTAAAACATAAATCTTAAACAAATGAAATTAATTTTTGATTAAATTATTTTATTTTTCTACCATAGCATTTGACTTTTTAATTTAAAAAGATGAATTTTCAACAAAACAGGTGAATTCTCGACAAAAAAAATACTTTCTCAAAATTGTTCAATTGACTGCGGTCGATAAATTTTTAACCAAATAGTTTAATTCTCAAACAAAAACATGAATTTCTAACCAAGAATATGAATTATCTACTGAAAAAAAAGAATTTCAAACAAAATAATGACTCTTCAACCAAATAGTTAAATTTTCAAATAAAAAACTTAAATTTGCAACTTAATATTTGTATTCTGAAATAAAGTTATGAATAATAAACAACAACAAAAACGAATTTTCATGAAAATAGTTCAATTTTTAACTAAGCGGGATGAATTTTCAAACCACAGTGACAAATTTTTAATAAAGGAAGGTTTTGAATTGAAAAAATGATTTAAATCACGTTATTTTTTCATTTTAAAGTGAGAAAAAGAAACTTTCAACACAAAAAAATAAGTAACTTTTCAAGTACAAAGTTTATTTTTTAACAATATAGTTAAATTTTTAATTAAAAAGGAGGACTATGTAACAAGATTATTAAATTTTAAGTGTGAAAAGACGGATTTTGTACATAATACACGACTTTCAAACTAAAAAGTGACAATTTCTGCCTAAAAGATTAATTTTAAACACAAGAAAAGGCAAATTTTGAACAAAATATGAAGTTTGATGTTTAAACAAAGAAATAAAATAATTACTTTCTTTTACCAAAATATTTTAATTTTCAACCAAAACGTTGAATTTTCAAAAAACAATCTCAATTTTTCTGAAAAAAAAAACAAAACGAATTTTAAAAAAGAAAACATTTTATTTTTGAGTAAAGAAGACATATTTTCAGCTAAAATAAAATAGTATAATTTAAAATTTTAAAAATTAGTCGGTAATTAGAAAACGAATGTTCCAAAATTTGGCCTAATTTTGAGCTAAACCATTTTCATTTAAAATCAAAAATCTTCTACCAGAAAAATAAATTTTTAACAAGATAGTTGGAAATTGATCCAAGTAGTTGCATTTCTAATTAAAAAAGATAAATTTCCAATAGAAGATAAAATATTTAGATTTTCAGTTAAGGAATAATTTTCAAACAAAGAAAAAAATTTTCTTCCTGAATTTGTTTTAATATTGATTTAAACACATGAATTTTTAACAAACCGTTGTATCTTAGAGGAACTGCTTCAGCCTGTTTAGGATGTTGTAGTTGATTCGGAACCACAAACGTAGGATGTTTAGATCCCCCAATGAACGAAGGTTCATGATGATTGTTAAGACCTGCAAATCCTCTCAAATCTTGAACTTCGGCCGAATTTACGTTACCTCTAGCAATAGCTGGGGAGATCCTACTTCCTAATTCTCTTTCTTTTCCTTGATCTGTTGCTGATTCTGTAAAAAGACTACTGGTATATACAAAACTCATCATATCTGATCAAACAATTTAGATGTTGACCGACGATCTACATTCGCCAAGTATTTCAATAATTATTATTACGTGGGTAAAAAAACTCCTATTTTGCGTGTACGTGGACTTTACATATTCTCGAATTTTTTTTTGAAATACTCGAGAATGTATCATTCGATTAGGCAATATCTGTAAATACAAGGAATACTTGGTATATACAGACTGTCTAAAAAGTAACGGAACACCTGAATAATTTTCCAGGTACAATATTTTTTCAAAAAGCCAGTGTGTAGTGACCTTGAATTTGACTTTCAGCGTAACCTTCAAGGTTATTTCTAAGTCAACTTTGTTTTTTTAAATGGAAACTCTCATTTTTGATAACGGCAATCAAAAGATCGGTAAATTTTACGTCCAAGCATTTACTCAGGTCATGTGTCAAGGACGACCTTGAACTTATTTGAAAAAACAAATTTAATTTTGAAATAACCTTAAAGGTCAAGGCTGAGGTTAAATAAAAGGTCACCACTGGATTCCTTGTTAAAAGTTACTCCAAGAATGACCTTGGCTTTTTGAAAAAATATTTTACCTGGAAAATTATTGAGGTATTTCGTTACTTTTTGGACACCCTGCATATAGATAAATATTCGCAAAGTTCGACATTTTCGCCCCGTATGGTATCCACACAATGTCCTGATGGGACATAAAGTTTTGACAATGAAATCTAATATTTCTGAAATGCGTATTAATTTAAATGTTTAGCATTCCTGAAAACATCAAGATTCAAAAAGATCCGTTCAAAAGAAAACGGGGTATACAAATCTCATATATTCAGTTTTATTTAAATTTTATCTCAGTGTATTTATAAAAAAATTACTATTGCAAGTTATACTAAAATCAATAACAGCCTCCTTACAATAAAACACAAGCCAGCACTTTCTGAAAATTTAAAAGTTGGTTGTTATGGTATCTACAATCTCTATATTGCCTAGTTTAGAGATCGCACTTTTCCTATTCGTAAAACGTCAAAATCAGTTTTTACGACAAAAAAAGTTAATTAAGTATGTACCGCGTTGGTTTACATACTATGAATAACAATATATTATAATATCCAGCATACTGACAGATATATTATAATTCACATAAAAGTGACTTTAAAAGAATCTCTACTGTTATTGTGATTCAGAATATTATAATTTGTATCAGAAAATGATGAGATTGGCCTTATTATTTAAGGCTCAATGTTAATAAATAATTCTATAAATAACTTATACAAACAAGTGTACATCGCAGACATTTATTGGCAAAAACTGGTCGTTTTTCTCCTAGTCTTGTTATTATTTCCTTAATGGTTCTTTTTGGAAAAATTTTGCCACTTATCAACATTTCTTTATATTGTAAACAATTTATATAAACAAAGGTGCATATAAGGTGTTTTTGAGTGAAAAGAAATCATATTTTTTTATATTATTTTTGTAAATTATATTAAAAATTATGTTTTCAGCCAAAAAATTTGGCTACTTTTTCATTCTGTAAAGTTTTTGTTCTTTATTCATTATTAAAGAGGTAATTTTGAAAAAATTCAAATAACTGATTATGAAAAATGCAAGTATACCATTATGGCATTCAGCTACCACATCATATTCCTAGGAATATTTCCTAAAAATCCAAATTTTTTAAATAACATTATTTACACCATAATTATAAAAAGATGAGTTAAAAAAAAAAACAATTTTTGCAGCCTAAAAACCCCTAGAATGTGCATATTATTAACCTCATTTTTTCAATAAATCAATAGATAGAGAAGTATAAAAAAATTCTATAAAAGCATTTTATTTTCAATACAGTTTGAAAAATGATAAAAAAAGAAACGATTTCTTACTGCCTATAAATATTTGCGATGTACATATTTTTGACCTAATTTGTTTATAGAAATTATTGATAAAATTTAATCTTAAATTTTAATAAGAAAGTATCATCCTTACGATAAAAGCAAGCAATTTCAGATCATAAATGTACACTAAACTTGAATAATCCCCGATATGTATTATTTTTTAATACTGTTTTCATATTTAAAAAAATTAAAATTCTGCTTTCACCATTTTTGAAAAAATTACTTCTGAACTTTTTAACAAAAAAAAATTCTCAAATTAGTGCATACTTTGACATGAAGTTCGGATCAGGTGCAAAAAAATGTTAAAATTTTTCATTGAAACCCTAGTCTCCTTTAAAAATTCCTGCTATTCTTTCCTTGATCTGCCTGTCAGTATGCAGCTATTTACTTTACTCAAATATACTTATTTGAAGATCATACTTCTTTTAAAGATTAAAAGCTGGCTTGATAGATTAAAAAAAATCTCAAGAAATTACAAAATTTTCAAGGGGCTTCAAAAAGTCTTGTGGGATTATCAAAGATTTTAAAATAAAATCTAGAAGGATTTCTAGATCACTTTACAAATGAATCATACAAAATAAAATTTCAAGGAATTTTAAGTCATTTTAAGGAATCTGAAAGAATTCGAAGAATCTTACTAAATATCCAGGGATTTTCAGGGATTTGAAGAGAGCTCAAAGAATTTTAACTAGGTTAGGATATTTTTCAGGACCTGCAATTATTTTAAAGGCTCAGTTTTTTCAAAATTCAGTAGACCTTCAATTCTTGACCCCTGGATTGTTTTCCTCCGAAAGTTACTGTCACACTGCGGACTTAAAAGAGAGGAGCATTGGGTTCAAAATGGGAGGTCGTTTGTGGTCAGTTAAGCGAATAAGCACGACAGCGAGATCGCATCGACCAGCAACAGGGCTCCGATCTCTCAAGTCATCGGAAACCGATTGGACAGAACAAATTATTTCACGAATCCAACAAACTAGTTTCGTACGATTAAATTTACCCATAAAGTACTTCTTCAACTTTGACAACAGCGCCACCTGACACGCAAACCTTGGTGTATTTCAAGTTTAGTCAAGTTCATCCAGTTATTGAAGCAATTTTATTGAGAAAGAGTTAATATGTGATTGAAATTCGAATTGCTTTTTAATCTTTAGTTCCAAATTAGTAGCGCTGCTATTCTGACCAAACCTATATTTTTTTACGATTTAAAAGAGGTATTCGAAACGATCGATTTTAAATTTCTTTTTCTATCGTATTAAATAGATAGAGAGAGTATGATTGTTTTATAACCTCCAAGTATCAAGTGTTGGCAAGATTTTTTTTGTCGTTTTGTTGCAAAATAGTGATGTGCTTTTGAATATTGCTATCTTTAAATGGTTCAAGCCAGCAAGTGACAAAGGTTTTTTTTAAGAGTTGTGAAATGCTTTATGCACTGACCACATTCAGACCTTAGGGACCGTAAGTCCTTAAGAAGCAAATGCGATTCTGGGACTGACTAATGGCCTCTTTTTCTGCCAACCTATGTTCCCAGAACCGCTTTCGCATTACTTCAGAAACATAGGAGTACGCTTCTACGCCGAGCTTGGGCGTCCTGCTCTTTTGCCAACCTGGTCTTCTTGGTCTGATCAGTGTTTCTGCTGGTTATTTCCGAGATTTTTGATGAGCAGCTGCTTCTGAAAAAGTCAAGCACCTAATGGTTCCCAGAAGGTAGGCTGTCCGGTGTCATCCCTCCTTTTCAGTACAGAGATAGCAATTTGGTTAGCTCTCGCAATTCCCAGCCTTATGCCTCTCTTAGCAGCATCTTCAGGAACATTTTGTCCGACCCGGACCTTCGCATTTCATTGCCAGGTGGCCGTAGCCGTGGCAGCGATAATCCCTGGTGATCTCTGTCCTCTTCCAGACCCTGCAAGAGACCCACCCCACCTTTAAGTGTCCGGTTTGCGTTGGCCTTGCGGCCAACACCTTATTTAACTCCACAAAGGCTTTTAGGGTTTCTCTAAAGGCCTTTTTCGTCAAGTTGACTTTGACGTCCCCCAGCGGGCTCTCCCTGAGGGGTCTCCCGAGAGCCTCCCGGATCTCGCCTTTTTCTGTAGTTCTGTCGAGATCTAAAGTTTCGACTTTGGTGCGGAAAACGAGCTCGCACACGTTTTTCGATCCTCTGAATGTTTATCTGATATCAGAAGGCAGTTTGGATCTGCCCTCTGGCTCTCTTCGCACGTCTGTAAGGACATCGCCGGTTCGAGTTTTCCTTACATCCTTGATCTTAACACCTAGAAATAACAGGTCGAATTTTGCTTTTCAGGTCCTTAAGGACCTGCGCATAGCTCTGTCTCTGAGCTGGTTTCACCAGCACCGCTTCTGTTTGAGCTCGTCTCGAGATTTTCTACTTTGATGCAGGTTTAGAGGGAGGTTTCGCATTATGTTACTCTTTTTCTTTAGCTGCTACTTCCGCTTTGACGATACGGGTCCTCAGCTTCTTCACCGATAGTATTTTGGCTGCTGTCTCCTGAGGATTCACAGTAGTCTCTCTTTCCCTGCTTCCAGGAGTGAAAGCTTCCTTTGATTGGGTTTCCTTGGGAGCCCTTTCCTTTAAGCTAGTATACTTTTTAGCTTCTCGTACCTTGTTGGTAAAAAACTCACCATTCGGTACTTGAAGTTGTTGAACCAGCCTTTTATCGAGCCTGCATTCCTCCTCATTGTTTCTACTCGTATGATCTTAAACTCGTTATCTAGCCCAGTTGTTATAAGATTGTACATACTGCGCTTAGTGCCACAGAAATTCTTCATTTTCTTTAGAATATGCTTCATCTTGTTAATCAGATTGACCTCTCACTTCATCGACATCTTGGCCCCCACCTTACTTTGAAAGCTGGTATCCTGCTTCTCTGTCACGTCCATTTTTCCACCAAAAACCTCATCACAAAAGATTTTTTAAGAAATAAAGGCCAGCTTCCAGTCCTCCATATCCCTGCTTTCGGACAACTCTAACTCCTCGATGCAACTACTTTTTAAATTTAGATTTTGTTTTTGCTTCATATTGTTCCCACAAGTAGCTGTTGAAGTATCGATTTACACTCGCAGAGACCCGCATGCGGGGTAAGGTCTCATTACTTTATGAGGCGACCTGGTATTCCAGAAACACCGCTTGGAGCACCATACCCTGGTGAAATGCAGCCTTCAATGCAGTTGTCAACGCTTTGGCTCAGGATTTATTCGTTTGAGACCATCTCTGCACCGTAGTCCGTGACAGATCAATGAGTTGCTTAAACGTATTCAGCAGAAACCCTCGGTACAGGGCCCGGCTATCCTCTACCTGGGGACACGCCTGGTAGCCTGGTCAGGCGCTGGGCCACAGAGTGACAAAGTTGATTCAGTATCCGGATCAAATATTATTTAAGAGAAAGCTCTTGTATTGAACGAAATGCTTAACGGTGCACAAACGTTTTGAGTACGTATGCAGCAAAAACATTTGATTTTAATGTGTAACAGCAAACTTTTTTCCTCATTTCCGTTGAATACTTAGTTAACTCTTGTCCCGTATCAGAAAATATATTTTTAATTTTTTGTTTCACTTCGCAGGAAAATCCACCAGAAATAGTTCATACGCCCCTGACTGCTTACGTTTAGAGGACTTCCATTGCTGTCCACCATCAGTCTTAAGACCAGACTCGAATTTAAATCTTACTGTACTTTGTGGGTAAATCTACAATTATCATGCAATAGAAAGGCATAGTCAATAGTTACATGCATATTCTAGAAAAAAATTTTCTTAAAAAAACCTTAGAGCTTAATTGAAAGCCGTGGAATCCTTCCGAGTACTCTAAAATATTAAAATTCGGTTTTAATTCCAATAATTTTATTACTTAAATAAATTCTTAATTCTGTGGAATCATTTAAAATACCCTCAAATATTTTGAAATACTTCGACATTTTTTGAACTTTGAAAAATTACCTAGACTTTTTTTAAATCCCATTAAATTATTGAAATCCTTAGAAACCCCTGGAAATTTTCTTAATTTCTCAAAAATGCATTAAAATAAAATTCTTTAAATACTTTAAATCCATTCTAATTAGTTGAATCAATTGAAAATCACTTAGAATCTTTGAAAACACCCTAAAATATTTTAAATCCTGTAAAATCTTTTGAAATCATTTGAAATTGCATAAAGCTCTTAAAAATTCCTCGGGATTTTCAAAAATAACCTTGAATATATCAAATTCTTTGAAACCCTATTCAATTATTCAAATCAATTAACAATTTCTTCCAGTGTAGTAAAAAATTCCAAAATCTCCTGAAATCCTGTAAGATATTTTAATCCTTATGAAGAACCTTAAAGTTATTTAAATAAATTACAACTTAATAAAAATTCCTAAAATTTTCTGAAAATTGTTTAGTCCTTTTCAAAAATTCTAAATCTTTAAAAAATGCATTACAATCCTTTAGAATATCACAAAGTATTTCAAATATCTACAATCTTCTAAAATACCATGACATTTTTAATGCTTTGAAAATTACTTGGAATTATTTTAAATAACCGCAAATCTATAAAAAAAATTTTAAATCTTTTTACATTATTATAATCAATTTAGAACTCTTTATATGATTATAAAATATTATAAAATCGCCTCATATGATTAAAATATTAAAAATACCTTGAGGCCTTTTATGAACTTTTCAATTATTAAAATCCTTGGTAATCCCTGCATTTTTGTTATTCTCAGGAAATGCATTTAAATCTTTTGAATTCTTTGCCTCAACAAGTCTTCACAGAATTTCTAACCAAAAGAGATCAATTTGCCTTAAAAAATGGTGGAATTTATTTTTCATTAAAAAAAAATTAATTTGCTGCAAAAAAAATATTTTTTTACAAAAAAAGTTCATTTTACACTAAAGAAATGAATTTTCAACTAAAATAAAGAATTTTTAAAAAAGAAAGAATTCTTTAACAAATTCTATAGTTTTTTACAAGGTAGATACATTATTTAACAAACAAGATGAATTCTTAATAAAAAATATGGTATTGTGTATTCCAACTAAAAAAGTTTTTAATTTAGAAAACAAATAGTTACAGTCACCAAAAAATCTCAAATTTGCAACAAAATAAATAAATATAAGTAAAAATAAAAAAATTAATAAAAATAAAAACAAAATTCTTGACAAAATTGTTGACTCTTGAACCTAAAACGATAGTTTTTTTTTAAACTGATTAGTTTTTAATCAAGAAAATAATTTGGAACAAAAAAATTAAATTTTCAAACAAGCATATTTATTTTCAAGCAAAAAGGATAATTCTCTCTGATAAGTACTCAAATTTTAAATAAAATAAACTCAGCTTAAATCAAACAGTTGAATTTCATACGCACAAGCTGAATTTTTCACAAAATACATAAATCTTTAACAAAGAGAATGAATTTTCAAACAATTGATTAAATTTCCTACTACAGGAGTTTAATTTTCAAGCAAAAAGCATCAATTTTTTAGAAAGCAGTTGATTTTTTAACCAGGAAATGACATAAAAAATTGTAGATTTTCTTAAAAAGTAAATTGATCTTTAAGCAAATAATTGGATTTTCAACTAAAAAAAATTTTTTAAGAAACAAATAATTGCATCCTAAACTAAAAATTATAATTTTTTAAATCAAAATGGTATTGTTACATTTTGAACGAAAAAATTAATTTTCCACCAATAAATGATATCGAACGAGTATACTGAAATGATGCACAGGGAGTACTGTTTAAATTGCTTGTAACTTGGTGCTTGAAAGAAACAGAAACCGTAGAAAAAGCAGAGATGTCCAAGACAGTGCTCCGAACGCGGGGTCTCTGCACTACAGCGCATGCTTTGCATGAGGCGCTTTATTGGCTGCCGTTCGCGCGCTTAATTGGAATGTTTGAAAACACAATTCTTTCTTTATTATGAATAATTACAAAATAATCATATTTTAAGATGTTAAAGTGGCATGTGAATATTTTTTAATATATTCTGAGCATTACGTTAAAAAATTAAATGAATATTCAGCAAATAGAAAATATGTTACTTTACGTAATCTTTTTTGTAAATTGTTACTAAATCATGCATTTAAAATTGGGTATATTAATTCGAACGAATGAACGAATTTTATTACAGGTACAATTTGAAATATTTTACATTTATTTATCAATGAATTGTGATTCAAATTTTATGAAAGTTAAATATTAAATAGAAACTAATGATAAATAGAGATAATAATTAGTGATGTAAAAAAAATAAATATATTTTTTTTATTACTAGCAGATGTTAAATTCAGTTTTCATAATAAATTATCGACGCATTTCGGACTGTTCCTCAGTTCTTTTTCAAGATGAAAAAGTACACAAATTTTTGAAGATTATAAGGAACGACTGAAAAATCTAGAAAAATAAAATTTCCAACACTGTGAAATTTTTGACTTGAAAAATTCTACGTTAATGAAATTTCCAAAATCATAAAATTGGCAAAATATAAAAATTCTGAATTGGAGAATTTTCTAATGATGAAATATCCGACAGAAAATTGATAAATTATGAAATATCCAAACTAGAAAATCCCTGAATTGAAACGATTAAAGAAATAGTTTTTTGTAGATATAATTTATTTATTTATTAGAAAAAAAATAATCAAATATTTATATCAAAGAAAATTTTTTCAATGCTATTAGTTTTTTAACATAATTGTTTGAATAAAAATAACTATAAATGTTTAAAAATTTATTTTGAAAAAATTAATCGTAACACACTTGCAAATAAACTTTTCAAAATTCAATTCAGCCTTGATTTATCTCTTAGTTTCTTTTAATTATTTTCTTGTTAATTGCAAATTTAATTTTCGACAACGTCTCTCGTAATTTTTCTATGCACATTTTTAAACTAAATTAATTATCTACAAAATATAAATTGAAAAAATAATTTTTAAAAACTTTATGCATTAAAAAATTTTGTTTCTTTGATAAGAATATTTAATTCTTTTATTTTTCATAAATTAATAATATTTATGAAACAAAACATTTTTGAAATTGCTTAAAATTCAAAGATTTATTAATTTGGATATTTTCTAGTTCAGATTTTTTAATTCGGCAATTTTTTGTCGGAAATTTTCTAATTCGGTATTCTTAAATTTTGCAAACTCTATAATTTCAGAAATTTCATTATAAAGGAATTTTCCAAATAAGACATGTGACAGTTCCGGGAATTTTCTTTTCCGGAATTTTTCAGCCGTCCTTAAAATCTTGGAAAATTTTTGTATTTTTCGCATGCTAAGAAGGAACTGAAAACCAGTTTGAAACGCGTTGATGCTATATTATGAAAAATAAATTTACACCTATGCTGGTGATTAGAAAATATGTATATTTTAATTTTTAATATTTCTATTTATTATCCCTATTTATTATTAGTATTTAGGTAATATTTATCCATAATTATATTTTTATTACAATCTCTCCATAAATTAATGTTAAATATTTCAAATTATACCTGTGACAGAATTTGTTCATCCATTTTAATTAATATACAGAATTTTAAATGCTCAAATCAGTAACATGAATCAAAAAAATAAAAAAATATTTTAATTAATAGCATATTTTTTATTTACTAAATACCTATTTTATTTTTCGGCCTGATGCTCAAAATATATTAAACACTATCCAAGTACTACTTGACATGTTAAAATATAATTGTTTTTAAATATTAATGATAAATAAAACAAAGTATTTCTCGACGTTTCAAATACGCGCGCGAACAGCAGATAATGAAGCGCCTTATGCAACGCATGCGCAGTAGAGCATAGGGCCCGTGCTGGAAACACTAGCCCAGATTCTAATTTCAGTGACCGTTAATGCACGTTTAACGTAAACATGTACTATACGTTACGCTATTAAAATTCGATTCATACTTCCGTAATTTTGTGAACTCAGAAAGTTGTACTAAAACGTCATTTAGTGGCATCAAAATAAAGTGGTATAAGAATTGAGCCACGCGAAACTATATTTTTGGAGGACTGTTTCTGTACCGAAAACTATTCTGGAAATAATACTTTCTCTTCGCAGTGTGATTTCTTTTGCATTTAGGACCCCTTTTAGCCATAAAAGTGTCAGATATTGCTGTTTCTGACACTTTTAGTGTTATAAGAGGGCCTACTTAAAAATAATTTAAACCCTCCTTTGAGCCTTCTACATCTTATTCTCATACATAAGTGTTGACGCAATTAAAAAGATGGCCACCAAATCCAGAACAAATCGTCGGATAGGAGCAACAAGGTTCCAGTTCAGCGAGAGAGGCAAAAAGGTTCCGCTTTGAGGCGAGAAGCAAGACGGTTCCTTTTCAGGATTTGTATAATATCTTGCAAAAAATAATATCCAAATACACTCATAGTGAAACACTTCCGTTTATTGAAAGAATTTTCGCTATCTCGTTCACAAATACTTGTTTTACTGAAAAATTAAACAATCCAACCACATCTGTGTATGGACACTTCGCCCACCAAATAAGAGAATAATTTGTGCGTACCATGCTACTAAATAATTTTTTCTGACAAAAACGTATGTTTTTTTTTATAAAATGCAAAACTATTTGTAATAAAAAAACACTGTTGCAGTCTTGAGCACTATTTTGTGGACAAACCGTGTCACCGTAGAATAAGATGCTGCTAAACACTTCGTTGTGTCTTGGAACGCACGCGCGAAACGACAAAACGCACGTGCACGGGTTTGAATACGCATAAGTTTGTTTTTCATTACAAAATTTTAACTAAAAAAAAACTTACGCACTAAATATTTTATAAACAATAATCATACTGAATAAATAAAAAGAAAGGATATTTTTTTCAACTGTACTAGCGTTGAATAGTGATGGAGTGAAATAGATATCTGACAGTCTGTGCGTCAAAAGAGGTACAAAAGAGGTTTTATTCAGAGCTACAGAGGGTTAAAGAAGGGCCTATATTTTTACTCGGGTTAACAAAATTGTTCCCCCCTAAAAAAAATGCATGCTGATGGGGTGTTTTAAGAATTAATTAGAAATTTTTTTTGGAGAAGTTTCATGAATAGGAATATTGACGGAATATATAGAAATATCGAAGTAATACACTTCACGAATCATTG
>JAUELO010000366.1:962222-973111 GCA_032357855.1 Amphibolips quercusostensackenii
CTATTTTGAGTTGAAAATATATCTTTTTTATTTGAAAATTCATCTATTTTGTTAAAATATATATTTTTTTTAAAATTTATCTTTTAGGTTGAAAATCCAACTATTTAGTAAAAATTCAATTTTTTGATTGACAGATGTTTTTGATATTTGTAGAAATCTTCAAAAAGTGTTTCTCATCTTTTTCAATTTTTTTTAAAAATTAACTTATTAAAATAAAAAACAATAATTTAAATTTTGGCTAAAATTTTGGGAACTCCCTATTTTCAAATTAATTTTTAATCATTTTCAAAACTTCTCGATCTTTTACAATTCGAATTTTTCTAAATTTTTTTTTTAATCCTGAAAAATTAACAAAATTGTCTTAAAATTTTCTAGATCCTGCTATGACAATTTTTGGAAATCTTTTGCAATCTTTTAAAACTTTTGTAAACATTCTCTCAAAATTAATTTAAAAAAATCAAAAATCAGTTTAAATTTTCCCACAAATTTTAATAAAATTTTTGCATCATCGTGAAACATATCAAGACACTAAGATAATCAAAAAATTTTATTTTTAAATATTCCAAAACGTACATTTTTTAACTTCTTAAAAATCATTGTAAGTTTACAATTATTTTGAATCTTCTTGAAATAACTTAATATGTTCTGAAATATTCGTAAATTTATTCTTAAAATTCAATTTTTAAACTAAAAATTAGTATTAATTTTTTCAGAAATTTTGAGAAAAATTGTTTATTTGATGGAAGCCTTTTAAAATTCCTTAAAGCTTCTTTTTTGGAAATCTTCATGAAAAATCTGCACATTACATTTTTTATATTAAAGGGCTGGCCACGTTTGTTCAATTGATGATTATTATTGTACATAAATATATTATTGAAATAGCCTAAACTAAACCTTTGTCCAATGTTTAATCAGAGTAAGTTAATACTTAATTATCGTTAATAAAAATAATTTGTAAAACAATATTTATCATTGTTAATAATATTTTTTTAGATCAATGCTAAGAATTTACAGTTTTTTTAAAAATATTCTTCTTCTCGTCCGATTTCTAATCACCGTGAGATAAGTTATTAATTAAAATTAGGAAAATTAATTGCTTAAACAATTTTATATTATTTAAGGAAATTTAATTTTGGAATAGTGTTAGAAAGTTGCGGTTTTGTCTGAAATATTCACCTTTTTGTCTACTTTTCTTTTAGAACTTGGTAATGGTTATTAAAATTTAACAAAAATAATTGTTTAAATAAATTATTATTGTTACAAGCTACCTTCTCCTATAGTTATGCTGAATAGTTGCTGTTTTTTGAAAATTTTCCACTTTTTGGCAACTTTTCACTTACTAAGTACAATAATAATTAATGCAAGTTAACAAATATAATTTTTTAAATAATTTAATATTGTTTATATTTATCTATGCTTAGATAATTGCTAAAAAGTTGCGGTTTTTTCCTGCATGTTTTAACTTTTTGTCAACTTTTTACTTAGTTAATAAGTAATGCAAGTTAGGAACTAATAATAAATATTATTATTAAGTGCAGCAAAAATGCTGTTATTACCTATTTCAATGAAAATTTACATTAAATATGATCCATACATAAATGTAAAGAATATTTTAAATATGTTTTATTTTAGAAAAATATATTCACAAAAAAGAGTAAGAGATTGTTTAAAATATAATTTTCTATTATGTTTATTTATTATTTCAGGAAAAACCGCAACAGTCTAGCATTAAGAGAGATAAAGATAGTTGCTAATTGCTTAAACAATAATATTTGTCATTATTTATTAACTGTTACCTCACACTAATTGAAAATTGAACAAACATTAAAAAACCGCGACTTTCTATCCTTATTCTAAAGAAAAATTGCTAAAAAACAAAATTAAATTGCTTACAAATTTTTTTGTGATAAAGAAGAAATTGTGAAGAGAAATGTTGAGATTCAACTCGATTTACCTGATACTGACGATTCTGAATAAAATTTACAATAATGTCTGTTTTCCCTATGGGAAATATGTGTTAAACTTAACGGGGATTGCGACACCTTCAAATATATTTTTTTTAAAATGGATTGATTTTTTTGAAGATCTGTACAAATTTCCGGACGATATACATAAAAATTGTAAAAAAAATTTCCACTGCATTTTTGGACCACATTATTCTACTTACATGTAATGACCAGAAAAAATGAAGCACACAAAAAGTTTAACGATTTAACTGAACGTAACGACTGGTCATAAAATACTGAGCTGTTTTGGAAACAGTAGATTGATCCTCTGAAATTGGAGATGCCCTTCTTCTGTCTTGAATGCTTCTGAGAAGGACCCTGTGGTCCCGAAGATTTATTGCGACATAACAATTTGTAGAGTCAGCTTGGAACCTTTAACAGATTTTATTTCCCTTGCCTCGGTTTATTCGAAAAAAGAAATTGTGTCGAAAATGACTCAAACGTGAAATCCGTCGATGCGACGCGACGCGACGAAGCGAGTTGCCTCCCGGTTGAGCTTTAATGATTTACATACACAGTGGAAGGATCTTTTACTGTATATACATACATTTCTCGAGTTGCTGCTCGTAACTCGTTATATAATTCAAGCTCGCAGTTTTGCGAAATCCTAGAGTGAAAGAAAAAGCGCGAAACCGCGAAACTCGAGGAAGGAAGCCCGTTTTGCTTGCGCGGGAAAAATAATCAAAAATGCATTAACGCTGAGAGCGAAGGGCAATTTCTTTTTTATTTTAGTCTTAATGGATTCTCTATTCGAGGTTTGATCTTATTCAGCTTTGTTGCAATTTCATACTGCTTATGAAAATTTCAGGAGGGGAAAAAATCCCAAAAATGCGGTCTGGATTACACTCAGGGATCAAGGAACTCATTAAAATACTTTTGAGCTGGAAACGGGATACCAAGAACTTATTAGAATACTATAGAGTAGGATCAGGGATCCACATAAACCGGAACTTATTAAAATACTTTCGAGTTAGAAAAGGGGATTCAGAAATTTACCGAAATACTTTAAAATTGGAAACGGGGATACAGGAACTTATTAAAATACTTTAAAGTTGGACACGAGAAACCAGTAACTTATTAGAATACTTTAGAGTTGAAAAAGGGATCCACATAAACCGTAACTTATCAAAATACTTGGAAGCTGGAAACTGGGTTGCAGAAACTTATTGAAATACTTGGAATTTGGAAACGAGGAAATAGGAACTTATTAGAATGTTTTAGAGTTGAAAAAGAATCCACATAAGCCAGAAATTATTAAACTACTTTGGTGTTTGACACGGGGATCCAGAAACTTACCGAAATGCTTTAAATTAGAAACGGGGATACATCAACTCAATAAAATACTTTAAAGTTGGAAACGGGGATCCAAAAGCTTATCAATATACTTTAATGTTAGACACGGGCAAACAGGAACTTATTAGAATACTTTAGAGTTGGGAAGGGGATCCACATAACCCGGAACTTATTAAAATACTTTGAATTTGTAAACGGGGAACTAGGAATTTATTAAAATATTTTAAAGTTAAATAAGGGATCCACATAAGCCTGAACTTTATTTAAAAAATACTTTGGAGATGGAAACTGGGATGAGGAAACTTATTAAAATACTTTGAATTTGGAAACGGGGAAATAGGAACTTATTAGAATTTTTATGAGTTGAAAAAAGGATCCACATAAGCCGGAACTTTATTTAAAAAATACTTTGAAGATAGAAACTGCAAACTAGAAACTTATCAAAATACTTTGAATTTGGAAACGGGAAACTAGGAACTTATTAAAAAATTTTAGAGTTGAAAAAGGGATCCCCATAAGCCGGAACTTTATTTAAGAAATACTTTGGAGATGGATACTGGGATGCAGAAACTTATTAAAATACTTCGAATTTGGAAACGGAAATACAAGCACTTATTAAAATACTTTGGAGTTGGAAACGAAAATTCAGACACTTAACAAAATACTTTGAAATTGGAAACATGGATACAGGAACTTAATAAAATACTTTGGAGTTGGGAACGGGGATCCAGAAACTTAGCAATATAACTTAAAGTTGGACACGGGGAACCAGGATTTTATAAGATTATTTTAGAGTTGGAAAAGGGACCCACAGAAACAAAAACTTGTTAAAATACTTCAGAGTGGGAAACTAGGATTCAGAAACTAATTAAAATACTTTTAATTTGAAAACAGAGAACTAGAAACTTATTAAAATATTTTTAATTTAGAAACGGGGATGCAGAAACTCATCCAAATACTTTAAAATCGTCAATGGGGATACAGGAACTTATTAAAATACTTTGGCGTTGGAAACGGAAATTCAGAAATTTATCGAAATACTTTGAAATCAGAAACGGGGATACAGGAACTTAATAAAATACTTCAGAGTTGGAAATGGGGATTCAAAAACTTATGAATATACTTTAAAGTTGGACACGGCGAACCAGGAACTTGTTTGAATGCTTTAGAGTTGAAAAAGGGATCCACATAAACCGGAACTTATTAAAATACTGTGAAGTTGGAAACTGGGATCAAGAAACTTATTAAAATATTTCGAAGTTGAAAATGGGCAACTAGGAACTCATTAGAATACTCAAGAGTTGCAAAAAGGACCCACGTAACCTGACACTTATAAAAATACTTTAGAGTTGAAAATGGGGATCCTAGAACTTATTAGAATCCTATGAAGTTAGAAAAGGGATCCAAATATACCAAAATTTATTAAAATACCTTAAAGTTGCAAACGTGGATCTAGAAATTTATCGAAATACTTTGAAATTGGAAACGGAATACAGGAACTTACTAAAATACTTTGGAGTTCAAACGGGGATCCAGGCGCTCATTAAAATGCTTTGGACTTGAAAACGGGTATCCTGGAACCTATTAAAATACTTTAGAGTTGGAAAAGGGATCCACATAAGCCGGAACTTAATAAAATACTTATGAATTGGAAACTGGGATCCAGAAACTTATTAAAATACTTTGAAGTTGAAAATGGGAAACCAGGAACTCATAAGAATACTCTAGAGTTGCAAAAGGAACCCACATAACCTGACGCTTATAAAAATACTTTAGAGTTGGAAACAGGGAGCCTAGAATTTATTAGAATCCTTTAAAGTTAGAAAAGGTATTCACATAAACCGAAACTTATTAAAATACTTTAAAATTTTAAACAGAGATCTAGGAACTTATCGAAATACTTTGAAATTGGAAACGAAATACGCGAACTTATGAAAATACTTTGGAGTTGAAAACGGGGATCTAAAAACTTATCGAAATACTTTAAAATTGGGAAAGGGGATCCAGACACTCATTAAAATACTTTGGAGTTGGAAACAGGAATTCAGGCACTCATAAAAATGCTTTGGAGTTGAAAACGGGAATCCTGGAAGTTATTAAAATACTGCAGAGTTGGAAAAGGGATCCACATAAACGGACCTTTAAAAATATTTATATATTGGAAACTGAAATCCAGAAACTTATAAAAATACTTTGGAGTTGAAAACGGGAATCCTGAAACTTTTTAAAATACTATAGATTTGAAAAAGGGATTCACATAAACCGAAACTCATTAAAATTCTTTGGGATTAGGAACGGGGATCCCGGCGCTTATTAAAATACTCTAGAGTTGCTAAAGGTACCCACATAACCTGACGCTTATAAAAATACTTTAGAGTTGGAAACAGGTATCCTAGAATTTATTAGAATCCTTTAAAGTTAGAAAAGGGATCCACATAAACCCAAACTTATTAAAATACCTTAAAGTTCTAAACAGAGATCTAGAAACTTATCGAAATACTTTGAAATTAGAAACGAAATACATGAACTTATGAAAATACTTTGGAGTTGAAAACGGGGATCTAAAAACTTATCGCAATACTTTGAAATTGGGAAAGGGGATCCAGGCACTCATTAAAATACTTTGGAGTTGGAAACAGGGATTCAGGCACTCATAAAAATGCTTTGGAGTTGATAACGGGAATCCTGGAAGTTATTAAAATACTTCAGAGTTGGAAAAGGGATCCACATAAGCCGGACCTTTAAAAATACTTATATATTGGAAACGGGGATGTAGAAACTTATAAAAATACTTTGGAGTTGAAAACGGGAATCCTGAAACTTTTTAAAATAATTTAGAGTTGAAAAAGGGATTCACATAAAACGAAACTTATTAAAATACTTTGAAATTAGAAACGGGGATCCAGGAACTTATAAAAATACTTTGAAGTTGGAAACGGGGAACCTGAAACTTATCAAAATACTTTGGAGTTCGAAACAGATTGCCAAGAACTTATTAAAATACTTTGGAGCTCCGGATTGCATGTGATTACTCTGGTTTACATAAAATTCTGATAGATAAGGATTACTATTTTTCGAATCGCTTAATTTTCAAAAAAATGTACGATTTTTCAACCAAATAGTTGAATCTTCAAACAAAAACATAAATTATCAACCAAGAAGATTAATTCTCTATCAAAAATTGAATAGACAAATTTTCAATCAATAAAATAATTTGTAACAAAAAAAAAGAATTTTTAACTCAAAATGGAATAAATATATTTTTAGTTGAAAAAATGAAGTTTTTGCAACCAACGAATTTCAAGAAAATAGTTAAATTTGCAATCAAAGAGATGAATTTTCATCTAAAGTGATTCTTCTTTGGTCAAACAATAATTTTCTAACAAATATGTGAAATTTTCAAAAATAAAAATAATAATTTCTTGCTAAGTCATTGAATTTTCAAGTAAAGAAGATAAATTTTTACCAAATAGTTGGATTTTCAGCTAGAAATAATACAATTACTATTAAACTTAATTAGTTCAATTTTGAGTCAAAAACAAATTTCAGAATGAAAAAGAACGAATTTTTAATAAATAGTCAAATTTTAAATCAAATAAATAAAAAAACATGACTTTTCTGAAAAGTTGTGAAATTTTTTAAAAAGAAATCAATTTTTAACTGAATGAGATAAATTCTGACGAAAAATGTTAATAGAAAAGATAATTAAAAAAAAAATTTTAACCAAATTGTAAATTTCTTACCTCATAGTTGAATTTTTATTTAAAAAGGATAATTTTTTAATTAAATAGTTGAATGTCCAAGTACTAAAGATAACTTTACAACAAAATATAGAATAATTATATTTTCCATTTGCAAAGTTAAGATTCTAAAAAAAAAATGTTCACAAAATAGTTAAATTTTTAACGAAGGAGTGAAATTTCAACTAGAGTGATGTATCTTCGACAAAAAAAAGCGGTTAACAAAAGAGCTGATTTTTTTAACAAGAAAGAATCATTTTCAATAAACAAATTAATTTCATACCGGAAAAGACAAATTGAAAAAAATGAATTTCCAAGAATGTAGTTGAATTTTTAACTTAAAAAATAATTTTTTGATCAAAATAAACCTTCAACCAAAAACATGACTTTTTAACAAAGTTGTTAAATTATCTACAAAAAAATTAATTTTTAACCAAAAGAGATAAATTCTCACAAAAGATGTAATAGTTGATGTTTCAACCAAAAAAAGATTTTTTTGTGAAATCAAAAAGAGTTGAATACAACCAAAAAAGACAAATTTAAAAAAAAAACAGTATACCAATTTTTTTTCAAAGAAATAGTTAAGTTTTTAATTAAGGAGATGAATTCTCAGCTGAAGTGATGCATCTTTGACCAAAAAATTAATTTTTAAGAAAAAAGTTGAATTCTTCATTTGAAAAAATTGCTTTTTAATTAAGAAGATAATTTTCTACCAAAACAGACGAATTTTATACAAAATACAAACATTTTTAACAAAGTTTTTTTTAACCATTTTAATTTACCTAGGTAAGATTATTTTTCAAACAGTTGAATTTCGAAACCAAAATACTAATTTTCACCACCAAAGAAGTTGATTTTTTACCAAAATAGTTGCATTTTTAACTGAAAATATGAGCTTTATACCAAACATGAAAGAGTTGAATTTTCAGTTAAAAAAATTATTTTCAGAAAAAAAATAATTTTGACCAAGTTCAATTTATTAAAAAAATAAGAATTTGAAAAAAAATTATTAATCAGATCAGAATAATTTTCAACTAGAGTGGAATTTTCAAGCAAGAAAGATATTTCTGAAAAAAAAAATTAAATTCAATGGTCGAATTTTCATGTCAAAAGAAAAAGTATTTTTCACAAAATAGTTGAATTTTATAACCCAAAAATTAACAGTTTCAATAATAAAATTAATTTTTTAAAAAAAAGTTAAAGTTTCAAATAAAAAGTTGAATTTTCAACTCAATAAACCTATAAACAAAAAATGCATTTTTTATACATCAGAGCGGCTTTCAACCAAGTGGTTGGAATTCTAACAAAAAATCATAAATTTTCTACAAAACATGTAATATTGATATTTCAACCAAAAAATACGATTTTTTAACAAAAAAGATGAAATTTTTACCAAGAAAACGAAATTTTAACAAAATGAAAGAATTTTGAGCCAAATAGTTGAATTAAAAAAAAAACTTAAACAAGTTCAATTCATTAAAAAAAAGAAGAGTTAAAGAAAATAAAAAAATCAATAGCCAGATCAGAAAAATTTTCAAACAAAGTTGAATTTTCGATCAAGAAAGATTTCTCTGAAAAAAGATTAAATTGAATGGTTGAATTTTCATGTCGAAAAAAAAAGTATTTTTCACAAAAAAGTTGAATTTTATAACCCTAAAATTAACATTTTTAACAACAAAATTACTTTTTTACAAAGAAGTTAAAGTTTCAAATAAATAGTTGAATTTTCAGACCAAAATATCTATTACCCAAAAAATGAATTTTTTACACATCAGAGCGACTTTCAACCAAGTAGTTGAAATTTCAACAAAAAATTATAAATTCTCTGCAAAACATGTGATATTGATATTTTAACCAAAAAATACGAATTTTCAACAAAAAAGATAAACTTTTTACCAAAAAGACGAAATTTTAATAAAATGAAAGAATTTCAAGCCAAATAGTTGAATTTTCAACTAATAAAAGTATGTTTTGTATCAAACATGGACTAGTTAAACTTTTCCGTTAAAAAAATTAATATTTAGTTTAAAAAAAATAATTTTCAAAAAAAAAGAAAGTGATGCATTTTCAACAAAATAGAGGAATTATTAACCAGATCCGAATAATTTTTAACTAGAGTTGAATTTTCAATCAAGAAAGATTTTGAAGGAAAAAAAAATTTAATAAATTGTTGATTATTCATGACAAAAAGACGAATTTTCTCAAAAATAGTTGAATTTCTGAACTAAAAATATAAATTTTTAACAAAAAAATTAATTTTTTTACCAAGGAGTTAAATTGTCGATAAAAGTAGTTGATTTTTTAGCCAAATAGTTAAATTTTCTGATAATAATAATAAAGAAAGGAAGTTAGATTTTTTGACTAGGACCACCCTAATGGAAAAAAATGATCAAAATGGATTCCTCTGTCGGAACGGGGCGTTCGCAGAATTAGTGAGTCGAAAGTCTCCCTACTGGCTTCCAATTACTCGCGTTTAGTTGCGTTTTTCTGCCCGAATGCCCTCTCTATGATACACATACACTCGACCCACGCTTGGCTTTTAGTTACCACTTATCGTTGCTCGAAAAATTCATCTGCAACTGCACCTGACCTATGAGTGTATTTTTTTGCAATTTTATTTGTGTATGTATGTTAAAAATGTATGTTTTGTGTAACATTTCTACAATATACCTAATTAGTGAATTAGTGAAAGGAGATGATGCCGGAGTGGCCAATAAATAACTTGAAAAATCTGAGGAAACAATTTATTTTAAAAAATCAGAATTACATAATAAATCAAACACATTAATTAAAAAATTATTAAAAATTACTGTTTGACGCAAAAAACTGTAGGACAAGGAACGCCAAACGATGGGTGCAACTAGATGCGGGCCAATTATTAGGTTTCGTGGTCCTGACTCTTTTTTATTATTATTATGCCATTAAGACATTTCCATTTCGGGGTTCAGCCTTCTTTTATGCGATTTTTTCTTTTCTTGGGTGGGTGCTTGGATTTCATCAGTGCACCACGCATCACCAGACATTCCTACTACAACCGCAGTACCACACACTCTACTGCGAGTGAAGTGTGTGGTACTGCGGATTCAGGATGCAGCTTCCATGTCTTTATTGATTAATAGCGGCTCAAGATATTTGATATTTGAAAAGCTTTAAGGGATGCCAACGGATTTCTGTACAACTTAAATCGACGAATAAAATAAAATTTTACGGAATGTCTCAAGATTTATAGGGACTTCTACGGATTTTAGAGACATTATGGAATTTCACCAAATTTCAGGTATTTTTATAGTATCTCAATGGATTTTAAAGCTTTTAACTTTTAAATTTTTTAAGTTAACCCCTCGATTTAATATACAAAAAAATGTCATGCCTCTATTTTTCAAAATCTCTGCTACTATTTACACTATTTTGATTTGATCATATGCTTCCAAGGCTCGCACTGGGTCACAGTGAAATTCCACTGATTCAAATCAACATCAAAAGAGCAGAGACACAGATTTTTCAAATAATCAATATATTCTATATTTGTATAATCTCTAACCATCGATATTCTCTGAAGGCGAATGCTAAGTGGCGAGTACTTTTTCTTTAGCTGATCAATACCACTTGAGACATTACCTTAGCAAAGATTGGAGAAGGAGGTTTACACCCTTTTTACACCCTCTCGCTTTCCGCCCTTGTACGACTTCGCGGAAACATGAAATACTCGAACACTTAAACCATTCGCCCTTAGGTCTGGAAGCTCCATCGTCAGTTTATCTACTTTCCTGCCTTTTATCTGCAGTTCTTAGCGCACATAAACCCCACTCACTCCTGCGGATTTGCGCACCAGTTCACTGAATTTCCCGAA
>JAUELO010000366.1:980463-993545 GCA_032357855.1 Amphibolips quercusostensackenii
CTAAGATTACTGGCAATTTTATAGGATTACTCTAGACTACATAAAATTGTGGAGGTATAGTACGCAAGGTCTAGTACGCATGTACTAGACCTTGCGCCTCTAAAAAAGAGTTTCGTAGCTGCTATTATACTTTCCTTTTTCTACTCTGCCTTTACTCCCATACTTCTCATCTCCTCTCCTTTTCCTCCTCCCTCCACTTCAAACTTTGCTTCCCCTCCCTTCCGGAACTTCTTTCTTATCTACTTTCTCCTCTCCTTACTTCGCCTATCATTTCTTTTCACTTCCAATACTTACACTTTCCTCATTTTCCCGATTAACATCTCTTATTTTCCAACACTTAAACTACTTCCTCTACGCTCATTTTCCATTGTTGCCCCTACTTCTCTTATTAGTTGTGAGTTAGGCGTTAGGAGTTCCCCTCATTTTTTTGTTGGAAAAATGTGACCGGGGCTACGAAACCCTGTAAAGACGAATATTCAACCAGAGAGGAGAAATTTCGTTAAAAAAATGAATTTTCCATCAAATTGTGTAATTTTGTACAACGTAGCTTAATTTTCAATAAAATAATTGCATTTTTAACCAAAAATATAAACTTTCAATCAGATCATTAATTTTCTATCGAGAAAGAGGAATTTTCAACAAAATTTATTAATTTTTTACCAAGTGTTAAATTTTTAACTGAAAAAGATACATTTTTAATCAATTGGTTAAATACATAACGAAAGAAGATCAGTTTTCGACCAATCATTAAAATGTTAAATTTTTTATTAAAAATTAATGTTTTACCACGAAAAAACAGAATTTTCAATTAAATCATGAATATTTAACAGAAAAATAAATTTTAATAAGTTTATTTTTATTTTTCACAATGTAGATTATTTTTTAACCAAAAAACCTTAATTCTAAACAAGAAATGTAATGAATGATATTTTAACAAAATTTACAAGAAAACGTTTAGTCCCTAACCGAATAGACAAATTAAAAAAAAAACAGTAGACTTTTTAACGAAAAGAGACACTTATTCACTAAATTGGATAATTTTTAACTAATAAAATTAATTTTCAAGTTTGTTAAACAAATCGTTAAATTTTTTAGCAAATTATTTAAATTCCAAACTAGAAAATAACTTTTTCACAAAATATTTAAATTTTTAACCAAATTATTAAATTTTCTACAAAAAACATGAGTTTTAAGCATAAAAGTTAATTGTTGGCTGAATTACTTTGATTTTTCACCTAAGTAAAATTTTTAACCAGAATATGACTGTTTTACAAATTTGTTAAATTTTGAACCAATTAATTAAATTTTCAGCAAAAACGTGAATTTAAAAAAAAAAAAATTAAAAAAAAAATTAATAATTTTATTTTCATTTACAAAATTTAATTTTCAATAAAATAGTTAAATTTGTGATTAATAAGATAAATTTTTTACTAAAATGATGTATCTGAAAATAAATTTAAAAAAATTTTAATTAATAAGAATGAATTTTTAAAGCAAAAAGATTTATTTTCTATCAAAAAATACAAATTTTCAACAAAATATATAATTGGTTAAATTTTCCACCAAAAAATACGGCTTTTTGACAAAATACATGAATTTAAAAAATAAAAGTTAATTGCTAAACAAAAAGGTGAATTTCCTAATAAAGTGGTTAAATTATCAACAAGAAAATGACTTTTTCCCAACATTGTTGGCATTCTAACTAAATAATTGAATTTTCAACCAAAAACATAAATTTTTAATCAAAAACATCAATTTTCACCAAAAAACATAAATTTTTAACCAAAACCATAAATTTTCAACCAAAAACATAAATTTTCAAATAAAAAAGGAATTTCCTATTAAAGAAGATACATTTTTACGGAAAATGGAATAATTATATTTTTAATTTAAAAATCTCATTTTCAACAAGGTGAATAAATGTTCAATTAAAATGATGCATCTTTAAACAATTTGCAACCAAAAATAGAATTATTATATTTTCGATTTAAAAATGTAATTTTCAACAATGTAGTTGAATTTTCTACCAAGAAGATGAATTTTTACTTAAAATGATCCAGCTTTAAATGATTTTCAACCTGAAAAATATGAATTTTCAACTAAAAAGATGAATTTTCAAGTAAGAAGATTAATTTTCTACCGAAAAAGACAAATTTCCAACAAAATCTATTGATTTTCAACCACAAAGTGAAATTTTTAACTAGAAAATAACAATTTTTTAACCAAACATTAAATAGTTGAATTTCGTGTGAAAAAAAAAAATTCAAAAAAAAAAACTAATTTTTAATAAAATAGCTGAATTTTCTCACACAGAGATAAATTCTCAACCACAGAGATGAATTTTCAACTAAAATGATGAATTTGAAAAAAAAATTTTCTTTTAAATTGTGGAATTTTCTACAGAGTGGATCAATTTTTAACCAAAACAGAATAAGTCTCGAACAAAAAATGTAATAGATGATATTTTGACCAAAAAATATTTCATTTTAAAGTTAAAAACAGTTGAGTCCAACCCTAAAAGTAAAATTTACAATTAAATATTTGATTTCTTAACCAAAGTGACAAATTCTGAACGAAAAAGTCGATGTTTTAAACAAAAAAGATTTCTTTTTAACAAAATCGTTAAATTTTTAACAAATTAGGTAACCTTTAAACCAAATAGTTGAATTTTAACCAAAAGAAATGAACTTTCAACTAAGCAGAGTAATTTTCAACCAAAGAATATTAATTTTTTGATATAGAAGAACAATTTTCTGCCAAAAGTAAAAAACTTTCAACAAAATACATAAATTTTCAACACAAAAATTAATATTTAACCAAATAGTTCAATTTTCAATAAAACGAAAAATGAATGTTTAACCAAGAAGATTGATTTTCTACCAACAGAGATGAATTTTTGAAACTAAAGAAGATTAATTTTTTATAAGAAAATACGAATTTTCAGCAATATTTCAGAATATAATAAAGCCTTTGATAGTGTTATTATATTTTTATGAAAAACATCAACTCAGAATTTCTGGGTATTGCCGCTTAAACCATTAAAAACATGTATAAAAGCTTTCGAAAATTGTATTGTTCTGATTATTATTAGCATAAGATGAAAATATTTGCTAGTGGTTTTCTATAAAAAATTTCCCTGATGAGGTCTCGGGATCTAAAAAACTATTGTTTTGAAAATTTTAAGCCAAGATAACAAAGCGGCAACTGGGTCCTTTATCACTACAACGCACCTGCCCATTCATCGCAGCTCATTCCCTATGATTTCTGACTGTTACCTAAACTGAAGTGTCCTCTAGAATGAAAATTATTTTATTTGATTAAATGAATATTATTATATATTATTGGATAAATATTTAATCAAAATTACTTTATTTATTCAAATGAATATTATGATTTATTATTTAATACATATTTAATTAAAATTACTTTCATTATTCATTACCTATAATTGAAAATCGCTGAATAACAGTAAGAGAGATAAAGGAAGACCTGGGGATCCAAAAAACTATTGTTTCAAAAATTTCAAGACAAGATAACAAAGCGTCAACTGGGTCCTTCATCACGACAACGCACCTGCCCATTCATGGCAGCTCATTCCCTGTGATTTCTGACTGTTACTTACAAAAAAGTATCGTCTAAAATAAAAATTATTTAATGTTATTTAATAAATATTATTTATTATGCAATAATTATTTATTAAAAACTAATTTAGTTATTCATTAATTATTATTAAAAATCGTTGAATAACAGTCAGAGAGATAAAGGAAGACCTCAGGATCTGAAAGACTATTGTTTCAAAAATCTTAAGCCAAGACAACAAAGCGTCAACTAGGTCCTTCATCACAACGCACCTGCCTATTCATCGCAAATCATTGCCTGTGATTTCTGCCAATATCTAAACTGAAGTATCTTCTAAAACAAAAACCATTTAATTTAATTTAATAAACATAATTATTGATAATTTAATAAAAATTATTTGATTATTTATTAATTATTACTTTACTAATTATAATTGTAAGTCATTAATTAACTGTCAGAGAAATAAAGAAAGACCTCGGGATCAAAAAAACTACTGTTTTGCAAATTTTAATCCAAGACAACACAGCGTCAACTGGGTCCTTTATCACGACAACGCATCTGCCCATTCATTGCAGCTCATTCCCTGTGATTTCTGACTTTTACCCAAACTGAAGTATTGTCCAAAATGAAAATTATTCAGTATAATTTAATTAATATTATTATTTATTATTCAATAACTATTTAGTGAAAATTAATCTAATTATTTATTAATCATCATTTGATTATTTATCAATCATTATTTTATTAATTATAATTGGAAATCGTTGATTAACAGTCAGAGAGATAAAATAAGACCTCGGGAACCACAAAACCATTGTTTCGGAAGTTTTAAGCCAAGACAACAAAACAGCAACTGGGTCCTTCATCACGACAACGCACCTGCCTATTCATCGCAGTTCATTCCATGTGATTCCTGAATGTTACTCAAACTGAAGTATTCTCCAAAATAAAAATTATATAATATAATTCAATAAATATGATTATTTATATTCAATGACTATTCAGTGAAAATTAATGTAATTATTTATTAATCATTATTTTATTAATTATTATTGGAAATCGTTGATGAACAGTCAGATAGATGAAGGAAGATCTTAGGATCCAAAAAACTATTGTTTCGGAAATTTTAAGCCAAGACAACAAAGCGGCAACTGGGTCACGACAACACACCTGCCCAATCTTCGCAGCTCATTCCCTGTGATTTCTGACTGTTACCTAAACTAATGTATCCTCGGAAACAAAAATAATTTCAATTAATTTGATAAACATTATTATTCATTATTTCATAAAAATAAATTTAATTATTTATTATTATTTTATTAATGATAATTAGAAATCATAAATTAACAGACAAAAAGATAAAGAAAGATCGCGGGATCCAGAAAACTCTTGTTTCGAAAACTTTAGGCCAAGACAACAAAGCGGCAACGGGGTCCTTCATCACAACGCACCTGCACATTCCTCGCAGCTCATTCCCTGTGATTTCTGACTGTTACCCAAACTGAAGTATTCTAAAAAATAAAAATTATTTAATATAATTTAATGAATATTATTATTTATTATTCAATGGCTATTTAGAGAAAATTAATTTAATTATTTGTTAACCATTATTTTATTAATTATAATTGAAAATTGTTGATTCACAGTCAGAGAGATAAAGAAAGACCTTGGGATCGAAAAAACTATTGTTTTGAAAATTTTAAGCCAAGACAAGAAAGTAGCAACGGGGTCCTTCATCACGACAGCGCACCTGCCCATTCATCGCAGCTCATTCCCTGTGATTTCTGACTGTTAACCAAACTGAAGTGTCATTCTAAGTGAGAATGATTTAATTTACATTTTATGAATATTATTATTTATTATTAAAAAATATTTAATGAAAATTAATTTAGTTATTCAATAATTATTATTTTATTAATTGTACTTGTCAATCATTGATTAACAGTCAGATATATGAAGGAAGACCTCAGGATCCAAAAAACTATTGTTTCCAAAATTTTAAGCCAAGACAACAAAGCGGCAACCAGGTCACGACAACGCACCTGCCCATGCTTCGCAGTTCATTTCCTGTGATTTCTTACTGTTACTTGAAGTGAAGTGTCCTCTAAAACTGAAATAAATTTCATTTAATTTGATAAACATTATTATTTATTATTAAATGAAAAATAAATTTAATTAATAATTAATTATTGTTTTATTAATTATAATTAGAAATCGTGGATTAACGGCCAGAGAGATGAAGAGAGATCGCGGGATCTAAAAAACCATTGTTTCGAAAACTTTAGGCCAAGACAACAAAGCGGCAATGGAGTCCTTCATCACGACAACGCACTTGCCCATTTCTCGCAGCTCATTCCCTGTGATTTCTGACTGTTGCTCAAACTGAAGTATTCTCCAAAATAAAAATTATTTAATATAATTTAATGAATATTATTATTTATTATTTAATGAATATTTACTAAAAATGAATTTGATTATTTATTAATCATTATTTTATTAATTATAATTGGAAATCGTGGATTAACAGCTAGAGAAATAAAGAAAGATCGCGGGATCCAAAAAACTGTTGCTTCAAAATCTTTAGGTCAAGACAACAAAGCGACAACGGGGTTCTTCATCACGACAACGCACCTGCCCATTCATCGCAGCTCATTCCCTGTGATTTCTGACTGTTACCCAAACTGAAGTACCCTCTAAAACGAAAATTATTTTAAGACATTGAGGAATTCAAACTGAATGCGATGAAGTAGCTGTTCACTATTCCGAATGCTGACTTTGATAAGTGCTTCCGAAAGTGTCAGGATCGCTCAAGGAAGGTTGTAGTTTCCAAACAACAAAACAGTACTTCGACTCAATGTATGGCGGATTTTATGAGGAATTTTTGAGAAACCTTTAAGAATTTGTCTAGCTGAGTGTAAGTAGGTAATATCAAATCTTTCATTTGTTTGAAGCGATATGCCTTGAGGTACGGGTTGGTTCGCATGTCTCGTCGAGGCGGTCTCTCTGGTCACATCAGTCTCTGAGCATGCGAGGTTAATATACACACAGGGACATTAACAGTCACCAACCACTATCGCAGCATTATACAGACATACCTATATCCAGCAACGATGATTGCTGATATGACATGCGACCGACCGTCTTGCTTGGATATACTCAATACAACCTGCACGACATACCCACCTTATTTACCTCCCTCTACCTCTTTTTTATTTCTCTCCACCTTCTTACATTCCTACTTAATAAGCTCTTATAATTTCAGTGCACCATCAATCCCTTGCTGAAATACAAGTGGGAAACAACTCTGGTAATCCGTTGGACCACTAGGTTGTCCGAACTGGTAATTCGGTGTTATCCTACCAGGTAACCCGACCCAGGTCGCTGTTTAGTCACTCTAGCAATCACCCCAGGTCAAGAGCTTCGAAAGTCTTTATCGCAAGAACATTAATATTCTTTGTTAGAATTTTTTTTTTTTGTTAAAAATTCAACTTTGAAAAAAAATTAATTTTCTTTGCAGGAAACTTAAGCTTCGGCTTCTTCGTTTCAACATTTATTTCTGTTAGTCAAAAAATCGCCGTTTTTTTTGTGGTTAAAACGTCAACTATTTTGGTACGAAATTAACCTGATTTGGCTGTGGAATCAGCTATTCTGTTAAAAATTTGTCTTTTTTTCAATTCACATGTGTGAATAAAAAATGAAAATTTTTGGTTGAAACAATATTAAGTATTATATTTTTTGTTGAGAATTTACGCATTTTGGTTTAAAGATGGTAGAAAATACAACTTTACAATTAATAAGTAGAAAATTACACTGATTTGTTTGAGGATCCACCTTTTTTGTGGAAAAATCGCCTTTTTTTAGTAAATGCAACTGTGCTTAATTTGAAATTATAATCCTTTTTAGTAGGAATAATATCAAATTTAATTTTTTTTTGTTAAATGTTTAACTGTTTTGTGTTAAAATGGTAGAAATGGTAAACAATTTGACTATTTCGTTAAAAATTAACGTTTTTGTTAAAAATTTGTATCCTTGGTAATAAAACTCAACTAATGGTTGAAAACTAACTTTTTTGTTCGAAATGTCACTCTTTGGTAAAAATTTGACTTTTTGGTTTGAAAATGGTTGAAAATTACCTTTTTTTTAAAATATTATTTTTTGGTATGAAAATTTAACCATTTGGTTGAAAAATAATGCAAATTTTTGTGGAGGGTTCAGCTTTTATTGAAAATTTAAGTATTTTGTTTTAAATTATTTTTTTTTGTAAGATATTCAACTATTTATTCAAGAATTACCTTTTTTTGTTGAAATTTCGTCTTTTTGGTTTAAAAATCATAGAAAATTCGACTTCTTAGTTGAAAATTAACTTTTTTTTCGAAAATCAATATTATTGATATGTATGAAAATTCAACCATTTGGTTAAAAAATAACGAAAATTTTGGTTGATAAGTCATACTTTTTGTTTGAAAATTCAGCTATTTTGTTAAAATATGTTGCTTCTGGTTTGAAGATTTATATCTTTTGGTAAAAAGGATTCTGTAAAAAGTTTAGCTATTTTTTTTTAATTCGTTTTTTCTGGTTAAAAATTTTACTTACATGGTTGTTGAACTACGTTGTTGAAATTTTGTTTTTTGGTTAAGATTCACAATTTTAGTTGAAAATTACCTTTAATTTTAAAAATTAATATTTTCGTTCAAAAGATTCAACTGTTTTGTTAAAATTAAAATAAACTTTCTTGTTGGGAATTTAACTCTTTTCTTGAAAAATTGTCTGTTTGTTTTGCAAACGGTAGAAAATTCGATTATTTGGTTAAAAATTTACTTTTGTGTTGAAAATTAAACTATTTAGTTCAAGATGATCTTTTTTGTTAAGAATTAATGTTTTTAGTATTAAAATTCAATTATTTGGTTAAAAATAACTTTTTTGTTGGAAATTCAACACTTTTGTTGCAAATTTGTCTTTTTGGTTTTGGAAATGGTGAAAAAGTCCACTATTTGGTTAAAAATTAACTGTTTTGTTAGAAATTAATATTTTTAGTACGAAAATTTAACTTTTTGTTTGAAAATTATTTTTCAGGTTGAAAACCAGTATTTTTATATAAAAATTCAACTATTTGGTTGAAAATTAACTTTTTCGTTGTAAATTAAAATATTCTTTTAAAAATTTGTCTTTTTGGTTTGAAAATGGTAGAAAATTCGACTATTTGGTTAAAAATGTACTTTTTTCTTGGAAATTAAACTATTTGATTTAAATTAATCTTTTTCGTTAAAAATCAATATTTTAAATATGAAAATTCAACTGTATGGTTGAAAATTAACTTTTTTGTTGCAAATTCAACACTTTTGTGTAAAATTTGTCTGGTTTTAAAAATAGTAAAGAATTCGTCTATTTATTTCAAAATTAACATTTTTGTTAGAATTTCAAATCTTTTGTTGAAATTTTTTTTTTTTTTTCAAATGGTAGAAAATTCGTTTATTTGTTTAAAAATTAACTTTTTTGTTGAAAATTTAACTCTTGTTGCAAATTTGTCTTTTTGGTTTAAAAATGGTAGAAAATTTGATTATTTTGTTAAAAATTTACTTTTTTGTTAAAAATTAAATTATTTAGTTGAAAATGATCTTTTTCGTTAAAAATGAATATTTTTAATATAAAAAGTCAATAATTTGATTGAAAATTACCTTCTTTGTTGAAAACTTAAGCCTTTTGTTGAAAATTTCTTTTTTTGGTTTTAGAAATGGTAAAAAATTCTACTATTTGGTTAAAAATTAACTTTTTTGTTGAAAATTAATATTTTCGGTATGAAGATTTAACTATTTGTTTAAAAATTATCTTTCTGGTTGAAATCCAATATTTTACATATAAAATTCAACTATTTAGTTGAAAATTTGTATTTTTGGTTTGGAAATAGTAAAAAAAGTCGGTTATTTGGTTAAAAATTAACTTTTTTGATGAAAATTAAACTATTTGATTGAAAATAATCTTTTTCGTTGAAAATTAATATTTTTAATAAGGAAATTAGCTGTTTGGTAGAAAATTAATATTCTGGGTATGAAAATTTAACTATTTTGTTGAAAATTATTTTTTTTTGTTAGAAACCAATATTTTTTATGTGAAAATTCAACTATTTGGTTAAAAATTAACTTTTTCGTTAAAAATTTAATTATTATTTTTAAAATTTCGCTTTTTGGTTGAAAAATGGTAAAAAAAATAAACTATTTTGGTTAAAAATTAACTTTTTCGTTGTAAATTCAACTCTTTTGTTGAAAATTTGCATTTTTGGTTTGAAAATAGTAAAAAAGTTGGTTATTTGGTCAAAAATTAACTTTTTTGTTGAAAATTAAACTATTTGATTGAAAATAATCTTTTTCATTGAAAATCAATATTTTTAATAAGGAAATTAGCTGTTTGGTAGAAAATTAACTTCTCTGTTGTAAATTAAAATATTCTTTTAAAAATTTGTCTTTTTGTTTTAAAAATGTTAGAAAATTCGACGATTTAGTTAAAAATGAACTTTTTTGCTGTAAATTTGTCTTTTTAGTTTGGAAAAAGTAGAAAATTCAAATACTTGGTTAAAAATTAACTCTTTTGTTGAAAATTCAACTCTTTTGTTGAGAATTTGCCTTTTAGGTTTGTAAATAGTAGAAAATTCGATTATTTGGTTAAAAATTGATTTTTTTTTGAAAATGAAACCATTTGGTTGGAAATTATCTTTCTCGTTAAAAATCAATATTTTGAGTAAGAAAATTTAACTATTTGGTTAAAACTTAAATTCTTTGTTGCAAATTTAACTCTTTTGCTGCAAAATTTGTCTTTTTAGTTTTAGAAATGGTGAAAAATTCGCCTATTTAGTTAAAAATCAACTTTGCAGTTTAAATTTAATATTTTCGGTATGAAAATTTAAATATTTGGTTAAAAATTAACTTTTTTGTTGAAAATTTGTTTTTTTGATTAGAAATGTTCTTTTCGTTAAAAATAAATATTTTTAACATAAAAATTAACTGTGGTAGAAAATTAACTTTTTTGTTTAAAATTTAAATATTCTTTTAAAAATTTGTCTTTACTTTTTATGGTTTGAAAATGTTAGAAAATATACCGACTTGGTTAAAAATTAAGTTTTTTGTTGTAATTTTCTTTTTGGTTTGGAAAAAGTAGAAAATTCGACTAATTAGTTAAAAATTAACTTTTTCGTTGAAAATTAAAGTATTTGATTAAAAATGATCTTTTACGTGAAAAATCAATATTTGAAATAAGAAAATTAACCTATTTGGTTAAAAATTAACTTCTTTATTGCAAATTTAACACTTTACTTGAAAATTTGTCACTTTAGTTTTGGAAATGGTGAAAAATTCGACTATTTAGTTAAAAATCAACTTTCCAGTTAAAAATTAATATTTTCAGTATGAAAATTTAACTATTTAGTGAAAACTCAACTTTTTTTGTTAAAAATTAAACTATTTGATTGAAAATAATTTTTTTCGTTGAAGATAAATATTTTTAATATAAAAATTAACTGTTTGGTAGAAAATTAACTTTTTTGTTTTAAATTAAAATATTCTTTTAAAAATTTGTCTTTTTGTTTTAAAAATGTTAGAAAATTCACCGATTTGGTTAAAAATTAACTTTTTTGTTGTAATTTTTTTTTGGTTTGGAAAAAGTAGAAAATTCGGCTATTTGGTGAAAAATTAACTTTTTTGTTGGAAATTGAACTTTTTTGTTGAGAATTTGTCTTTTTGGTTTGGAAATAGAAAATTCGGTTATTTGGTGAAAAATTAACTTTTTCGTTGAAAATTAAACTATTTGATTAAAAATGATCTTTTTCGTTAAAAATAAATATTTGAAATGAGAAAATTCAATTATTTGGTTGAAAATCAACTTCTTTGTTGAAAATTTAACAATTTTGTTTGAAAATTTGTCTTTTTATTTTTTAAAATAGTGACAAATTCGACTATTTAGTTGAAAATCAACTTTTTAGTTAAAAATTAATATTTTCGGTATGAAAATTGAACTATTTGGTTAAAAATTAACTTTTTTGTTGAAAATTGAAGTATTTGGTTAAAAATTATTTTTTTCGTTAAAAATCAATATTTTAAATAAGAAAATTCAACTGTTCGGTTGGAAACTAACATCTTTGTTGCAAATTTAACACTTTTCTTCAAAAATTTGTGTTTTTATTTTTTGCAATGGCAAAAATTTCGTTGAAAATTAACTTTATTGTTAAAAATTAATATTTTCGGTATGAAAATTTTACAATTTGGTTAAAAATTAACTTTTTCGTTGGAGATTTAACTCTTTTGTTGAGAATTTGTCTTTTTGGTTTGCGAATAGTAGAAAGTTCGGTTATGTGGTGCAAAAATAACTTTTTCGTTAAAAATTAAACTATTTGGTTGAAAATTATCTTTTGCGGTAAAAATCAATATTTTGAATAAAAAAAATTCATCTGTTCGGTTGAAAATTAACATCTTTGTTGCAAATTTAATACTTTTCTTTAAAAAATTGTGTTTTTATTTTTTTAAATGGTAAAAATTTGGTTGAAAATGAACTTTATTGTTAAAAATTAATATTTTTGGTGTGAAAATTTTACTATATGGTTAAAAATTTACTTTTTCGTTGGAGATTCAACCCTCTTATTGAGAACTTGTCTTTTTGGTTTGAAAATAGTAGCAAATTCGGTTATTTGGTTTAAAATTAACTTTTTTGCTACAAACTAAACTATTTGATTTAAAATAATCTTTTTTGTTGAAAATCAATATTCAAAATAAGAAAATTCAACTATTTGGTTGAAAATTAACTTTTTTGTTGCAAATTTAACACTTTTGTTGAAAATTTGTCTTTTTATTATTTGAAATGGTGAAAAATTTGACTATTTGGTTGAAAATTAAGTTTATTATTGAAAATTAATATTTTTAGTATGAAAATTTGACTATTTGGTAAAAAATAAATATTTTTTATATGAAAAGTCAACTATTTGCTTGAAAATGAACTTTTTTGTTGGAAATTCAAATCTTTTGTTAAAAATTGGTTTTTTTAGTTTGGAAATAGTAGAAAATTCGTTTCTTTGATTAAAAATAAACTTTTTTGTTGAAAATTAAACTATTTGGTTAAAAATAATCTTTTTCGTTAAAAATCAATATTTTAAATATGAAAATCTAACTATTTTGTTGAAAATTAACTTTTTTCTTGCAAATTTAACGCTTTTGTTGAAAAGTTGTCTTCTTGGATTTGCAAAGGGTAAAAAATTCGACTATTTGGTTGAAAATGTAACTTTCTTTCATCTATTCTGTTGAAAATTTAACTATTTTTTTCCAATTCGTTTTTTTTTCTGGTAAAAAATGCAATTATTTGTTTGAAAATTATATTTTTTGTTGGAAATTGTACTTTTTTGTTAAAATTCGTCTTTTTGGTAAAAGTTGTAAGAAATTTTACTCTTCGGTTGAAAATGAACTTTTTTGTTGAAAATTATTATTTTCTGCATGAAAATTCAACCACTTGTTAGAGATAATAAAAAT
>JAUELO010000366.1:1019635-1031713 GCA_032357855.1 Amphibolips quercusostensackenii
TTTGTTTTGTAGGGTCTTTTTAAAGTTTTTTATGTGTGTCGTCACTTAGAATGTCCATGATCTATGTTGGGTACATTGGGTTTACATACGATTTATAGAGTTCCTTTTAAAAGCAATATGATTAAAAAATTGGGAAAAGATAGATATGAAGCGCTACATAAACAATGTATAATTTACAAATTAAATTGCAAAGTTTGTAATGCAATTACAGAACAGACACGAAGAGCAATTAGACTGAGGAAAGATGGACATAAAATAATTTTCACAGAAGTCTTAGATATCATTCAGTCCTTTCAACGCATAAAATTACACACGGTCACGACTTCAATTGAAATTATATCGAAATTTTTTTTCACCAGGAAGATCAGAAAAAGAGAGAATTCATGGTGATGTTGTTTATTGCGAGAGAGGTTAACAAAGCCATTAATTTAAAAAGAGACCTCTCAAGATACAGCAAAGTATAGGCTAAGCTTATTAATTGAATTAAGTATAACTTTTTTTCGCTCACAAGTAAAAAGAATTCTTTTGTAGAACAATCATTTTTATTTATTATATATTAATTTTTTATACCTTTACTTTTTTTGTAAATAATTCTTGATAAGGAGATCAAATCGGCCTCGAAACGTTTTGATTCCTATTTGTCTCTAATGAGCCAAAAAGTAAAGTACTTTGGTAGTCTGATTTTTTGAATATGAATTTTTTTCATGCACATTTCGCATATAATTTTCTATGATAAACTAGACTTCTTTTTGATCTCAAATCAAAAATATGATGCAACAGTAATTGGTATGAGTAGATAATAAATGACTTCTGAATAGACAACCGTCCAGTCGTGACACTTAGACAATGGATTTTAAGCCTCCCTCGCTTTTGACTAATGTGAATTTACGATTTCTCAGATGAAAATAAACATGAGGCCGTTTAGCCGGGCACCGACTGCATTTGCGATATTTCCGTGTGCCGCACGTCGTATGGTCTGCAACCGGTCTGTAGCTGCAAACGCGTGAGCTGCTGCAGTTCTCGTTAAAATAACTGCTAGTTACGATTTGAGAAGCTCGTCTAAGTTAACGATACGTAATTATGTTTCCTAACAAGAAATATTCGAGATCTTCTCACAGAAATTGAAGGATAAATCTAATTAAAATTATTTTATTCAATAAAAATCAAAAGGCAATTCTATATTCCTCACTGATGACTAGGGTGGTCAAAAATAAGTTAGGAATTTTGTTCTTGAATTTCCAATCTCTCACCCTCCAAATCTGTTCGAGTAAAAACACCAGTTTTTTTCTGCTTTAATAAAATTGATATTTATCTCTCATATTTATTTCTTATTTCTTTTCACAATTAACCATACAATACTCATAAGAAACTACATTTTTATTTTACCCCTGTAAGTCTATTTTATGGGATCTAAAAAAACCATAAGTGAAATATTGGCCCGGTCAAAAACCCTTATAGTTTTGTTTGGTTCTCCGTCCTTTGTACTTTTTTTTTCAGTAGGTAAATATAGGTTGAGGTAATGTTGGTTGCGAAAGTGACAGGAGGGGAAGTATGTATTGGGGTAAATTAGAAGAGGAAAACTAGAGGAAATAGGTGGAAATAAGGTAGGTAAAGTAGGTGAAACGAGGAAAAGTAAGGGGGTAGTGTGAGCTGGAAAAAGTACGGAAAGTAAGGGGTGGGATAGTAGGGTGAATTAGGAAACAAAAACTAAAGCAAATAAGTGAAAATCAGGGATGTAAAGTATGTAAAATGATGAAGAGTGCAGGAGGTAGGGTGAGCTAGGGGAATCGAGCAAAATGATGGGGGGGTAATGATGTGAGGGAGAGTAGGGGAAATAAGGATAAAGATGGAAGGGCAAGTACGGGAAATGAGCGGATGGGGAGTAGGGTCAATGAGGTAAGGAGATGTAGGGTAAGCTGGTGAAGTGAGGGAAGGGCAAGTAGGGGAAGCGATGAAAAATAAGTTAAGGAGTAGTAGAAAAAGTGAAGAGTAGGGTAGTAAGGTAAATAAGAGGAGAAAAAGTAGAGAAAATAGGGAGAAATAAGGGAGGTAAAGTAGGTAAAATGAGGAGAAGTGATCGGGTAAGATGAGCTGGGAGAAGTACGGAAAGTAAGGGATGGGGTATTAGGGTAAATAAAAGCGAGTAAAGTAGAGAAAATACGTAGAAATAAGGGCGGCGAAGTAGGTCAAACGAGGACAAGCGAGGAAGAGAGAGTGAGCTAGGAAAATTGCGGAAAATGACGGGGGAAGAGGATGTAAAGAAGGGTAGGGAAAAAGGGGAAGAAAGTGAAGGAGAAGTATGGAAAATAAGGATAAAGATTGAAAGGGAATAACGGGAAATGAACAGATGGGAAGTAGGCATTAGGGGACGGTAAGTAGAGAAGTGATGAAAAACTAGGATTTCTGAGAAATACTTCGAAGTGACGAATGGTAGTGAAGTAAGTGAAGGAAAGACTAGTAGAGAAGTGTTAGTGAGTAGGGAAGAAAAAGTTATTTCTGAAAAAGGGAAATAGGGGAATAGGAGTGTTTGGTGGAAAAATGAGGAGGGAAGTAGGGAAGAAAGAAGTTAAAAAAGAAAGGTTGAAAAGGGTAACGTGTGGGGAGGGGTATTAGGAGGGCGTAGGATAAGAGGAGGTTTGAACGACTTAGTTAACTTCCTTATAGATTACGAAACTCTTTTTGGAAACACGCGGTGCCTCTTTTGCCTAAATTTTTTTAGAAATTCGTTCTCTTAGGGAGAAACCCTTATAGTTGCGGTCAGGTGTCTGTCCGTCGTACTTTTTTCCAGGAGGTAAAATGAGGGGAAATAAGGGGTAGTGAAGTAAGGGAAATGAGGGGAGGGGGCTTGGGGAAGAGACTGAATATGGATGGTGCGTCAGAAGGGAGAGTGAGGGAAATGAAGGTTAGGGAAGTAAGGGAAGTACATGAAAATGGGCGGTAGTAAGAAGAAGTAAGGAATGGAATAGTAGTCTAGTGCGGGTGAGTAGGGGAGGAGAAGTGAGGACTGGGGAGGGAAACTATGGGTACGTGAGTGTTATTTGAGGAAGTGAGGAAAGGGGGACGTAGATTAGGAAAAAGTTTGGGGAAGGGAATAGAGGTTAAAAGTCGCGATTTTTTCTGTCTGAGGAGGTAGAAAAGAGGATTTTGAATTTTTAATGGAGTTTAAAGGGATGGAAAGGAAGCTTTTCGATTGTGAAACAAATATATGGAGTTGAAAAAGGGGATCTTGGATTTCAGAAGGAGTCTGCGAAAACGGAAAGGAAATTCTGGGTTGCAAAATAACTCTTTGGTGATACGAAAGGGGATTTTCGTTTTCAAGTAAAATCTAATGGGGTTAAAAGAGGGTAGAAAGGCGGATTTTTAATGATAACAGGAGTCTGACTGGGTGGAGAAGGAGACTTCAGATTTTAACATTAATTCTAAGGTATGAAAAAGGAGATGTTGAATTTTGAAAGGAGTCTTAGAGGGTGCAAAACAAGATTTTGGATTTGAAATTAATTTCAAGGGGGAAAAAAATAAAATTTTTTATTGAAAAGAAGTCTGAGTAGATGAGAACTGAGATTTTGGATTTTTAGAAAAGTGGTGGTCGAAAAGAGGATTTTTGATATTTAATAGGATCTAAGGCGATAAAAAGTCGAATTTTCAATGGTAAAATAAGTCTGATTTGGTGGAAAAGGAGACTTTTGATTTTAAAAGGAGTTTAAAGGTATGAAAGAAAAGATTTTGGATTGCAATACCAGTATAAGGAAGTAGAAAAAGGGATTTTCTTTTTTTAAAGAAGTCTGAGATTGTGAAAAAAAAATTAAAAATTTTAAAAGGTGTCTGAGGAGGTGAAATAAAGGACTTTAAATTTCAAAAGAAGTCTGAATAGGTTAAAGAGAAGATTTTGGATTTTAAATGGAGCCCGAGAAGGTTAGGAATAGATTTTGGATTTTAAAAGGAGTCTGAGAAGGTAAAAAAGGGGACCTTTGATTGTAAAGCAGTCTGAGAAGGTGAAAAAATAGATCTTTAATTTTTAAAGGAGTTTGAGAAAATGGAAGGACGGATTTTGGATTGCAAAACTAGTATGTGGCATAACAGGGCATTTAAGATTGTAAAAGGATTCTCAGGGTATGTAAAAGGGTATTTTTAATTTGAAAAAAAGCCTGAGCAGGTGGAAAATGAGATTTTGGATTTCAAAAGGAGTTTAGGGGTATGGAAGGGAGAATGCTGGATTCGAAATGAGTATGTGGGGCGAAAAAAGGGCATTTAGATTGTAAAAAGAGTCTGAGGGAATAAAATAGAGTATTTTTAATTTGAAAAGAAGTCTGAGTAGGTATAAAAGAAGATTTTGTACTTGAAAAGTAGTTTGAGTAGGTGGAAAAGAATATTTTGGATTTTAAAAGAAAATTTAGGCATGGAAGAGGGGATTTTAGATTGCAAAACTAGTATGTTAAGGTGGAAAAGAGCATTTTAGATTGTAAAATAAGTCCCAAGGGCTAGAAAAGGGTATCGTAAATTTTGTTTAAAGTCTTAGGAGGTGAAAAAGAAGGTTTTAGACTTTAAAAATAGTCTGAGAAGGTGAAAAAGGGGATCTCGTATTTTAAAGGTGTATGAGAGGAGGTGGAAATAGGGACTTTGCTTTTAAGTAGAAGTCTGATGAGGTGAAAAAGGAGATTTTTTATTATAAAAGATGTATGCGGGGATAGAATAGGAGATTTTGGATTGCAAGAGAAGTCTGAGGGGGCAGGAGGAGGATTTAGGATTGTGAAAGAAGTCTGAGAAGGCAAAAAAAGGTATTTTGGATTTTAAAAGAAGTCTAAATGGGTGGAAAAATGAAGATAAAATTGTAAAAGAAATCCAAGGAGGTAGAGAAGGGGATTTTGAATTAAAAAAGAAGTCTAAAGGTAATGGAAAACTGAATTTTTGGTTTTAGAATAAGTCTATGGTTGTGTAAAAAAGGGATTTTTAATTTAAAAAGAAATCCAAGGAAAATAAAGGGGGATTTCGGATTGTAAAAGGTGTCTGAGAAGGTGAAAAAGGGGATTTCCGATTTAAAAAGGAGCCTGAGAGAGTACAAAAGAGGATTTTAGGTTGTAAACTATGTAAAATGGAAAGGTGGAAAAGAGGATTTTGGATTGTAAAGGAGTCTGAGTGGGTGTAAAAAAGAAGATAAAATTGTGAAAGAGGACATAGAACGTGGAGAAGGGGATTTTGGATCTAAAAAAGAGTCTGGCGGTAATAGAGAAGAGGATTTTTGGTTGTCAAATGAGTCTATGGTTGTATAAGAAAAAATTTTTTTATTTTGAAAGGAGTTTAAAGAAAATAAACAGGGATTTCGGATTGTAAATGTGACTGAGAAGGTAAAAAGGAAATTTTGGATTTAAAAAAAAGCTTGAGAGGGTGTAAAAGGGGATTTTGGGTTGTAAAATGAGTCTGTTTTTGTAGAATAGGGGATTTTAGATTTTAAAAGATGTTTGAGGGGTAGAAAGGGGGACTTCGGATTGAAAAGGATTTTCAAAAGGTGAAAAGGGGGATTTTTGATTTTTAAAAAAATTTGAGTGGATCGCAAAAAAGAAGACTAAATTCTAAAAGAAGTCCATCGATGTAGAGAAGTGGATTTCTGGTTGAAAAATGAGTCTATTGTTGCATTAATGGGGATTTCTGGTCTCAAAAGAAGTCTGAGGGAAAGAAATTGGGACCTCGAATTAAAAAAGGAGTCTGTTCTGGTAAGAAGGGGATTTGAGATCGTAAAAAAAAGTCACAGGGTCTAGAAAGGAGAATTCGGGATTCTAAGACAAGTCTGAGAATGTGAAAAAATGAGATTTTGTATTTTAAAAGAAGTTTGAGTGGGAGGCAAAAAAGGATATGAAATTCTAAAAGAAATCTAAAGGTAATGAAAAAGCGGAGTTTGGGTGTCAAAATGAGTCTATGGCTGTATAAGTGCGGGCTATTGATTTTAAAACAAGTCTGAGGGAAAGAAAGGGGTATTTCAGATTGTAAAAGGTGTCCGAAAACGTAAAAAAAGGAGATTTTGGATTTAAAAAGGAGCCTTAGAAGATGTAAAAGGGGATTTTGGGTTGTAAAATGAGTCTGTTTTTGTTGAAAAGGGGATTTTGGATTTTAAAAGAAGCCTGAAGGGTAAAAAGGGGGACTCTGGATTGTAAAAAACTTTAAAAAGGTGAAAAAGGGGATTTTTAATTTTTTTAAAAGCCTGAGTGGGTGAAAAAAAGACTAAATTCTAAAATGAGTCTAGCGATGTGGAGGAGTGGATTTCTTGTTGAGAAATGTGTTTATTGTATAAATGGGAATTTATTGTTTTAAAAGAAGTCTGAGGAAAAGAAATAGGAATTTCGGATTATCGAAGGAGTTTGTTCTGGTAACAAAGGGGATTTTAGATTGTAAAAGAAGTCACTGTGGTAGAAAGGAGGATTCGGAATTCTAAAAGGAGTCTAAGAAGGTGGAAAATAGGATTTTGGATTTCAAAAGAAGTCTGAGTGGGTGAAAAAAAAGGATATTAAATTCTAAAAGGAGTCTAAGGAGATAGTAAAAGGGATTTTTAATTAAAAAAAAAAAGTCTAAAGATAATGAAAAGTGAATTTTGGTGTCAAAATGAGTCTATGGTTGTATAAAAGCGGATTATTGATTTCAAAAGAAGTCTGAGGGAAAGAAAGGGGGATTTCGTCTTGTAAAAGGTGTCTGAAAGTTTGGAAAAGTAAGTTTGGGATTTAAAAAGGAGCCTCAGAGGATGTAAAAGGGGATTTTGGGTTGTGAAATAAGTCTGTTTTTGTTAGAAAGGGGATTTTGGATTTTAAAAGAAGCCTGAGGGGTAGAAAGGGGGACTCTGAATTGTAAAAATTTTGAAAAGGTGGAAAAGGGGATTTTTGATTTTTTTAAAAGTCTGTGTGGGTGGAAAAAAGGATATTAAATTTTGAAAGGAGTCTAAGGAGATAGAAAAGGGGATTTTTGTTTCAAAAAAGAGTCTAAAGATAATGAAAAAGTGAATTTTAAGTGTCAAAATGAGTCTATGGTTGTATAAAAGCGGATTATTGATTTAAAAAGAAGTCTAGGGGGGAAAAAGGGGGACTTCGGATTGTGAAAGGTGTCTGAAAATGTGAAGAAGGAGATTTTGGATTTAAAAACGAGCCTTAGAGGATGCAAAAGGGGATTTTGGGTTGTAAAATAAGTCTGTTTTTGTTGAAAAGGGGATTTTGGATTTTTAAAGAAGCCTGAGAGGTAGAAAGGGGGACTTCGGAATGTAACAGGATTTTAAAAAGGTGGAAAAGGGGATTTTTGATTTTTAAAAAAGTCTGAGTGGTTGGAAAAAAGAAGACTAAATTCTGAAAGGAGTCTAGCGATGTGGAGAAGTGGATTTCTGTTTGAAAAATGAGGCTATTGTATCAATGGGGATTTATTGTTTCAAAAGAAGTCTGAGGGAAAGAAATAGGGATTTCGGATTATAAAAGAAGTCTGTTCTGGTAAAGAAGGGGATTTTAGATTGTAAAAGAAGTCAGAGGGGTAAAAAAGAGGGATTCAAAATTCCAAAAGGAGTCTGAGAAGGTGAAAGTGGGATTTTGGATTTTAAAAGAAGTCTGTGTAGATAAAATGGGAGTTATTGGACTTAAGAAGAAAGAAAAAAGAACATGGCTTATTGGTATAATGAGTACTTCATGCACCTGATACACCAATTTTAAATTTGGTTTCTTAAATCTCAGTAGGGGCGACCACCCCAATCTCCCCAATCGCCCTTTTCTGGATCCGTCCTTGCCACTGGATTAGTCACTTTTTCCACTTTTTTCAAGTACATTAGTCTGTGGCAGCCCTGTTGATTGTTGGTCTGGAAGGTGAGGAAGAGCGGATGCTGTTGAGGAGGCGAAAAGAGGGCGCGAATGAGGAGTGCAGGGTGGAAGGATGGCAGGGCGGGGCTGCGCTCGAAAGGGTGCGCGGACCTTTTACGTTTGCACCTTGCGTGTGCAAGTGTTGGTCGTAAATTCGTGCAGGTGCGACGAGGACGAAAAGAAGAGTAAAGTTGAACCAGTAAAAGTAAAGCGATACGATACGATCCGGCAAACCGGCTAGGCTCCAGAAATGCCGGAGGAACTCGAGTGAAGTGAAGTGAGTACTGAGTAAATCAGTAAATCGCTGCCGCTGCCGCAGCCGCAGTCCACTCCGAACGCGACGGATTCATTCGCGTTATTCGAATTCGAAACGCTTCCGGTTTATGCCGTATCGTTAACTCGTTATCGATCGCCTTCTGCGATCCTCAACCAATTGTAAAAAGAGTCTGAGGAGGTGAAAAAGAAGACTGTGGATTTTAAAAGGAATTTCATCAGATGGAAAAAGAGGTTTTGAATTTTTGCAATTTTTCAAAGATTTTTGTAATTTGGAAAAGTAAATTCGAATTTTGGATAAGTCTGAGGGGATAAAAGGGGGGATCTTGAATTTTGAAAGAAACATAAAGAGGTGGAAAAAGTGATTTTCGATTTTGAAATTTTTTAAAAAATTTGGAAATGAGACTTTGGGCTTCAAACGGAGGTTGAGTAGGAGGAAATGAAGATTTTGAATTGTAAAGCAAGTATGTGGAGTTAAAAAGGGGCTCTTGGATTTTGAAAGGAGTCTAAGAAATGGGAAAGGAAATTTTGTATTTTACAATGAGTCACTGGTGGCAGAAAAGCGAATTTTGGTTTTTAAAAAAATTCTAAGGAGGTTGGAAGGGGATTTTGGATTTTTAAAGAAGTCTAAGTAGATGGATATTGGATCGTAAAATAATTATCAGGAGGTGTAAAAAGAGGATTTTTGATATGAAAAAGAATCTCAAGGGATGTAAAAGGGGATTTTGGGTTGCGAAATGACTCTCTGGTGGTAGAGAAGAAGATGTTTTTTTTCAAAGGAATTATGGGGGTAGAAAGGGGGATTTTAAATGCTAAAAGGAGTCTAAGAGGGTAAAAAAGGAGATGCTTGATCCAATGGAGTCTAAAAAAATGGAAAAAGGCATTTTGGATTCTAAAAGGCTTCTGAAGGAAAAAAAGGACTTCAAATTCTCAAAGAAGTCTAAATAGGTGAAAAAGGAGAGTTTGGATTCTAAAAAGAGTCTGAGTGGGTGAAAAGAAAATTTTGAATTTAAAAAGCAGTCTGAAAGGACGAAAAAACAGATCTTTGATTGGAATGAAGGCAAAGATCTCCTTTGAAGAAAGAGAATTTGCATTTTTATATTTTTCTGAGGGGAAAAAGTACTTCAAATTTTAAAAGATGCCTAAATATATGTAAATATAATTTTGGATTTTTAAAAAAGTCTGAGAGGGTAATAAAGGAGATGTTTGATTAAAAAGGAGTCTAGGTAGGTGAAGAAAGGGATTGTGGATTAAAAAAAAGTCTAAATAGATTAAAAAAAGATGTTGGATTCAAAAAGAAGTAAGAGAGGGTAAAAGAGAGATTTAAGATTTGAAAAAATGTCTGAGGAAGGAAAACGACGTTCAATCTTAAAAGAAGTCTGAATAGGTTGAAAAGAAAATTTTGGATTTTAAGGGAATCTGAGAGGATAAAAAGGAGATCTTTGACTAAAAAAGAGTCTGAGAAAGTGGAAAAAGGGGTTATGGATTTTAAACGTGTCTGAGGAGAAAAAAGGACTTTAAATTGTAAAAAAAAAGTCTGAATAGGTGGAAAGGAAGATTCTGTATTTTAAAAGAAGAATGAATAGGTGGAAAAAAGATTTTTAATTTAAAAAAGAGTCTGAGAGGGTGAAAAAGGAGATGTTGGAATGAAAAGGAGTCTGAGAAGGTGAAAAAAGTAGTTTTGGATTTAAAAAGATGTTTAAGGGGGAAAAGGGACTTTAATTTGTAAAAGAAGTCTGAATACGTGAAAAAGAAGATTTTGGATTTAAAAAAAAGTCTGAATAAGTGTAAAAAAAGATTTTGAATTTTAAAAAAAGTCTAAGATAGTAAGTAGTAAGAAGGACTTCAAATTCTAAAAGAAGTTTGAATAGGGGGAAAAAAGATTCTGGACTTTAAAAGAAGTCTGAATAGGTGGAAAAAAATTAATTTAAAAGGGAGTCGGAGAGGGTGAAAAATGAGATGTTGGATTGAAAAGAAGTCTGAGAAGGTTAAAAAAGAAATTTTTGATTTTAAAAGATGTGTGAGCGGGAAAAAGGACTACAAATTCTAAAAGAAGTCTGAATAGGTGAAAACAAGATTTTGGATTTTAAAACAAGTCTAAATGATTGAAAAAAAAGATTTTGGATTTAAAAAAGTGTCTGAGATAGTAAAAAAGAGAATTTGTATTGGAAAGGAGTCTGAGACGGTGAAGCAAGAGATTTTGAATTTTAAAAAGAAAAGTGTGAAAAAGAAGATTTTGGATTTTAAAATGAGTCTGAGGAGGTCAAAAACGGGATTAATAGGAGTATAAGATGGTGAAAAAAGGGATTTTGGATTTTAAAAGATGTCTGAAGGAGAAAAACGACTGCAAATTCTAAAGGAAGTCTGAATAGGTGGAAGCGAAGATTCTGGGTCTCAAAAGAAGTCTGAATAGGCGAAAAATAAGATTTTGAATTTAAAATGAGTCTAAGAGAGTGAAAAAGTAGATGTTACATTTAAAAGAAGTCTAAGAAAGTGAAAAAAGGGATTTTGTATTTTAAAAGATGTCTGAGGGTGTAATTAGAAGGTCTGTAAATTAAAAAGGAGTCTGAATAGGTGAAATAGAATATTCTGGATCTTAAAAGATGTGTGAATAGGTTGAAAAAAAGATTTTGGATTTAAAAAGAAGCTCAAGAGGGCGAAAAGAAGATTTTGGATTTAAAAAGGAGTCTGAGAAAGTGGAGAAAGAGATTCTAGACTTGAAAGGATGTCTGAGGGGAAGAAAGGACTTTAAATGTTAAAAGAAGTCGGAATAGGTGGAAAAGAATACTTTGGATTATAAAGAAGTCTGAATGAATGAAAGACAAGATTTTGGATTAAAAAAGAAGTTTGAGCGGGTGAAAAAGAGATTATAAATTTAAAAGGGAGTCTGAGAAAAAGGAAAAAGGGATTCTAGACTTTAAAATATGTTTGAGTGAGCAAAACGCCTTTTAAATCTATGAGAAGTTTGAATGAGTGGCAAAACAAAATTTGGATTTCAAAAGGCGTCTGAAAGGACGAAAAAGGAGATGCTGGATTGGAAAGCAGTCTGAGAAGATAGAGAAAGGGAGTTTGGATTTTATAAGATGTCTGAATAGGTGGCGAGAAGGACTTTAAATTCTGAAAGCAGTCTGAATGGATGAAAAAGAAAATTCTGGATTTCAAAAGAAGTCTGAATGTGTGGAAAACAAGATTTTTAATTTACAAAGGAGTCTCAGAGGGTGAAAACGGAGATTTTGGATTGAAAAGGAATCTAAAAAGGTAAAAAAAGGAACTTTGGATTCTAAAAGATGCTTAAAAGGGAAGAAGGACTTTACATTTAAAAAAAAGTCTAAATGGGTGAAAAAAAGATTCTGGATTCTAAAACAAGTATAAATAGGTGAAAACAAGATTTTGGATATAACAAGAAGTTTCAGAGGGTGAAAAGTAGATTTTGGATTAAAAAGTAATTCTAAAAGAAGTCTAATCGGGTTAAAAGGAAGAATTCTGTATTTTATAAGAAGCCTGAATAGGTGGGAAAGAAGATTTGTGTTTTTAAAAAGAGTCTGAGAAGGTTAAAAACGGAATAAATAGGAGTTTGAGGGGATGGAATGGTTTATTTTGCGTTAAAAAAGGAGTTTTAGGCGATGAAAAAGTAAATTTTGAATTTTCAAAGAAGTCTGAATAGGTGGAAAAGAAGATTCTGGGTCTTAAAAGAAGCCTAAATATTTGAAAAAAAAAGATTTAAAATTTAAAATAAGTCTGAGAGAGTAAGAAAGAAGATGTCAGATTTAAACGAAGTCTGAGAAAGTGAAAAAAGGGATTTTGGATTCTAAAAGATGTCTGAGGGGGTGGTAAGAAAGACTTTAAATTATAAGGGAGTCTGAATAGGTGGAATAGAATATTCTAGATTTTGAAAGATGTGTGAATGGGTAGAAAAAAAGATTTTGGATTTAAAAAGAAGCTCAAGAGGGCGAAAAGAAGATTTTGGATTTAAAAAGGAGTCTGAGAA
>JAUELO010000366.1:1035601-1047327 GCA_032357855.1 Amphibolips quercusostensackenii
CGCGAGTTTCAGGTGTAGTGGGGAAGGGTGCGGAAGACGAGGTTGTCGACGGCCGCGAGGTCCGCGACAACGACGCGTTTTGCTGGAGGGAGAAGACGGAGGAGTCGCAGAGGAAGAAGGTGGAGGAAGAGTTCCACTGGAAGGGGTTCCGCTGCCAGGAAGGGGTGGACGAAGGGGAGCAAAAGAGGGTGGTGAAGGAGGAGACGCGGAGGACAGAGAAGCCTCCTCTGTCGCCCCGACAGATCCATCGCGCGTCAGGACCACGCACGGACCGACGGGAAGTGACGATTCTCCAATTATAGATCCAACGGATCTACCTGGATCTGAAAATACCAAAATCACTGCCCTTATCACGGACATTGACCAATTTCTTTTCAAGTCTTCTGGAAGATTTTGAAGTTGGTTTCGTGTTTTTAAAGTGCGGTCAGTGAATATTTTATATAAGGGTGTTTTTTTAAGGGTGAGTTGAGAGGTTTTTTTTTGGTTTGGAGTCTTTCAGACATATTGGGGGTCGAAAAAAAGGTTGGACGATCGCTTGTGGGGCGCATGGCTCACCGCACTGGAACCGACGTCCTGAATATTATCAGTGCTTTGTTTTTTCATTTCCTGTCTCCCGTCCAGCGATGAGATCCAAGCCGGTTGCCAGGAGACTCGCACAGGGTGAGTTTTTGGTGGTTTCTTCTTGAGAACGGGGCGACTTTAATCCGTGATTTAAAATATTCAAACTTAACAAATTTTAAATTAATTATTAATCTTATCCAAAAAAGAAATTGCTGACATCGTAAAAAATTGTTTTCAACATGAAATTGTTCCCCTTGTATCCAAATTATTTTTCGTTTCTTTTAATCTAATAATTTCCAATAAGAATAACTTTCAATGTTTTTGCAAAACTTAAAATTTGGTTTCACAATTTTTAAATTCTCTAATTTTGAACGCTGAAAGTGCCCATACTATTTTTTCCAGAAATCTAATTTTTTTGTTAGAGTAATCAGTTTAATCAGTTTGAATGTTACTTAATACACCTGCTGTAATAGATAGGGGGAATCTCCCTACAGTGGGTAACCATTAATTAAGGGCACAAAAAAAAATGTATTTCATTTTTTATTTATTATTTATTTATTCAGGACTCTCAACTATTAATTAAAATAAATTGTTTATTGTACATACATTAGTGTTTTTAATTAATGATTATCCACTGTAGGGAGGTTTCCCCTACCTGATAATATTTTGTATCTTTATAGCTTTCATAATTCCAATTTAAAATTGCTTTTAGAAACAATCCTGTAATGTTTATATCAAAAATTTTACTGCTAATAATTAATTATTTTACTTTCTATTCTATTTTTTAAAAACAAATTTACAAAAAAACAGTTTATTTAATAAAATATATTTTTGTTGTGAGCTGTTGACCCTTGGATACATTTGCAGTTTTTAATTACATTTTAAGCATACACATAATGTAAATAATTGTTTATTGTACAATTTTAGTGTTATAAATCAAGTTTATAAACAAATAATCCGTTTACATCCTTTTTTACGAAATTTTTTTTTTAAATTTATTATCCATCCATATAGATTGTCAAACTTATTGAACTTCCGAAAATTGTTAATATCTAATATTTAGCTTTGTTATAATTAATTTAAGCTAACAAATTAAAAATTTGAATCAATTTTTCTCGGTAAAAAATTGTTTTTCATAGCATATGTATCAAAATATTTACGCAGACTTACTTAACTCAATACAATTGTTAACAATTGAAATTTAGCTTTGTTATAAACAATTTAAATTAACAAATAAGAAATTGTCATTCTTTTTCGAAAAAAATTCTTCATTTCGTATGTAACATAGAAGTTGGTCAAACTTATTTTGTTTCAAAATATTCTTAACACTTGACTTTTATCTTTGTTATAAATAAATAAGGTAAACAAATAAAAACATTTTAATAATGCTTTTAAAACAAAATTTTTCGTTTATTATTCATCGCAATTGTTTTTCAGACATATTAAACTACAAAAAAAGGGTTAACAATTATTATTTAGCTTTGTTATAAATAATTTAAGTTGACAAATCGAATCTTGTTATCCTTTTTTCGTCGTATATTCTGCATAATGATGGCTTACAAAACTTATTTTACTGTAAAATATTAAAATATTTTTAACATAACGTTGATCTTTGTTGTGAATAATTGAAGTAAAGAAATGGATCATTTTTATTATTTTTTCTCTTCAAAAAATTATTTTTTACCTTATGTCTATTAAAATCAGTTTGTATTCTTACTTAACTAAAGAAAATTGTCAAACATAATATTTAGCTTTGTTATAAATAATTTAAGTTAATAAATAGAAAATTATCATCCTTTTTCGCGGAAAAAATTTTTTTTTATCATAAATTTATCTTGAAAGCTAATCAAACTTATTTTGCTGCAAAATATAGTTAAAACTTATCACTTATCTTTGTTATAAATTATCTGAGTAAACAAATAGTGAATTTCCGTACTTTAAAAAAAAAAATTGTTTGCTTTCTAATATCTATCGAAGTAGTTCCTAAAATTGCTTAACTATATAATATTGTTACAACTAACGTTTAAAATTTTTATAAATAATATAAGTAAACAAATAGAAAACCTTTACCTACTTTCAGGTGAAAAAATTATTCTTTATCTTATTTCTGAAGTCTATTTGTTTATTTCAATTATTTGTAACAAAGCTAAACGAAAATAATTTATATATTTTGAATATTTGTTGATAATAATGAAATTGCACAATAGCCAAATTATTTACTTAATTAAATTATGGATGTACTAAACTAAATTTTCAAAAAATTTATCAAAAATGGTTTAATTGTATAAAAATTTATTATATATCAAATACACAATGTGGTGTAATGATTTTTTTGAAACATCATTTTCTAAAACAATAATTTTTTTGTAAAATTGAAATAAAATTTTCACTTGAAATCTAAAAATTATCATTTGATGAAAATAATTTTCGTCAAATTAAAGTTACTTTAATTCAGAGAAATTTTTTATTTTCATATTTTATTTTTTTATCTTCAAAAAGTGATTTTAATTTTACAGAATTTTTTTTGTAGTTTATTTCACAATTTTAATAATACATAAATTCTGAAAGTCTGAAAATGATGGCATTTGTCCGTTAGGGTTGGTTTACCAAAGATATGCAAATTAACTATTTAGCACTTCCAAGCTTCTGGACAATACTCAGAATTCCTTGTCTTTAAACTTGAGATAAGACTTTTTGTGTGAAGTCTACTCATTTTTCTAATTTTATAAACAATCGTGAATGCTAAATTTATGTGCATTAAGTAAAAACAAAATATTTAAAGATTTATGTTTAAGTATAAATAATATTTTTACTGAAGTATGTGAGTATAAAATATAAACAATTTTAATGAAGGCAATTAAGGGTAGTTTTGTATGGCCTTATTTTTATAGAAAGTAAATAATAAGAACTTTTAATATAAATTTGTCTTAAATCAGAAGAACCGTTTTTTAATATATTTTTCTGATTTAACCAAAAATAACTTCCAATTAAAGAAAATCATTTTAAATTAAAGAAAAATTTTCATTGGAAGAAAAAGCTACCAAAAAACTATACCAATGAGTATTTTTCTTTGATTAAACAAAATTTACTTTCAATACAAAAATCTTTTTTCTAAGTCAGCAATGACTTCTTAATTTGATTGATATTTAAGTTTGAAAAATTTCCATTCGTATGAGAAAAATTTATAATTAATTAAAAATATAATTAAGAGTCATTTCCAAAATTTGTAAGAAAATAGTTCTTAAATGTATTTTCAAACTTAAAAACGTAAATTTAATTTATGAAAAATAGATGAAAAAGTTATCGATTCAATTAAGGCTTAATCTTCTCTACCTGGTTCGATAGTCATACTAATAATTTTCTCGTACATAAAATTGGAACACGATATCACTTTGATGGTTCATTCTTATCTGTTTCAATTTCATTGTGTTGCCAACTGCACTATTGTACTATTATTAGTTCAGGATCCTTTGTTTTTTGCACGTCAGTAAATTTCAATTACGCATCAGGAACTCCATAACAGATTCACCGAATTCACATCTGGCAATTGCCAGATGTTATGGATTGAGAGAGATGTATAAGAGAAACTGGAGAAATGTTATTTTAACTATTCACGCTTTTTTAAAATTTTTGGCACAAAACTTTAATTTGATACACATAGACTCTAATAATCTCAAAAAACATTTTGGAATTTCAGGAAACTCTTGCTTTCATAAGGTAGACGAAAACGCGTTAAATTATTTTTATAAATATTGCTTTTAAAATACTTAATAAATTAGGAAAAGAAAGATTTAAGATAGAAAGATATACTCAATATTCGGTTTGTTAGATTTGAACTTCTGGCATTTTCCAGATGTTGTGGAATAAAAAAAATTCATATCACCGATTTTTTAAAAACTCACACAACTTATCATACGTATAAAGAGTGGAAGAAATCTCGGATATTTATCTCAAAAATGTCTTTTTTGGAAAGATATCGCATTTTGTATTTTTTTCGGTATTCAACATTTTCTGTTGAGAAAAATGGAAGGTTACCATAACAAGTTGCACCTTTTGGCTTTACACTTTTTTAAAAAGTTTTTATTAATTCTTTTGTGAAAATTGTTTAAAATCGAATGTCTCAAAATTGTCTGATTCGACTTCTTTCGTGTATTTTATTGATACTTTAGAGTCCTCTTACAAACAAAAAATTAAAAACTGTAAGCGTTTGCGTAATTAAGAAAATTAATTTTTCTTTAAATATGTTTTTTTTCACTTTTTAGGAGAAGTGTTACGTATTTATTTTTTTTAGTAGGAATCGATGTATGCTTTCACGAAAAAAAAGTTTTTGAGATATATGAGCGTTTTAAAAAATTATAAAACAACTTTAGTTACTTTTCAACAATATTACTGATTTGAAAAGTCTTCGAAAATTTGGAAACTTTACCAAATTATGCTTGTATATTTAAGTAATTTATGACTTGGATTCTCTGGTCAATTTCATGCTTTGAAAAATATGTTTCTTAAATTAAAGAAACCGGTAGTCTAACTTAGCTTTTTTTGATATAATATTTTTGTTTATAAAATCAGATTTTTTTTTAAATCTAGTCGATGTTCAGTGCGATAGGGACTCTACTTTACTGTGAAAAATATAATATACGATTCAAAAACAATAAAATTTGATTTTCCAGAACCAAACATCTGGCAGCTACCAGATGTTATGCATTTTAAAAATATTCATAAGGACCCTTTAAAATATGTTATTTCAACTGTTTGCACTTTTACTGAATTTTTTAAACAAAACTTTAATTTGACACTTGAAGACTCAAAAAACCTATAAAAACTGTTTGGAATTTCAAAAAATTATTGTTATCTTACATTAAATAGAAATCCGCTATAAAATTTTTTAAATTTTGTTATTAAAATGCTTGATTTATCAAGAAACAAAGGATATAGATTAGAAAGATACTTTATATTCGGTTCGTCAAAACCGAACATCTGGAAATCGCCAGATATTGTGTATCGATAAAGATTCAAAAGGGAAACTATCCTTTGAGATAGGTTACTTCAACTATTTACACTTTTTCAATATTTTTAGAACAAAACTTTAATTTAAAACATAAAGACTCTACAAATCTCAGAAAACAGTTTGGAATTTTAGAAAAATCTTGCTTTTATAAGTTAAAAACTCATAAATTAATTTTTTTAATATTGTTTTCAAAATGCCTAATAAAGCAAGAAAGTAAGGATATAAGATGGAATATATACGTAATATTCGATTCGTTAGAACCAAACATCTGGCAGTTTCCAGATGATATGGTATCAAAAAATTGGTAAGGTAAACTATTAGTTATTCGAACCAGGTATTAACAATCTCACAAAGTTTATGGATAAAAACTTCAATTTGAAATTTAAAGACTTTCTAAACTTTGTAACAACCTCAAAAACTGTTTCAAATTTTTAAAAATTATTGTTTTTTTACATTAGATGAAAATCCGTTACAACAATTTTAAAATGTTGTTATTGAAATGCTTGATAAATCCCGAAAGGAAAGATATAAGATGAAGGAATATACTCAATATTAGGTTTGTCAAGCCTGAACATCTGGCGATCTCCAGATGTTATAGACTAAGAAAGATTTCTAAGGAAAACTATCCTTTAAGATAGGTTATTTCAACTAGTTACACCCTTCCAATATTTTTAAAACATAACTTAAATTTGATGCGTGAAGACTCTAAGAATCATAAAAAATAGTTAGGAATTTCAGAAAACTCTTGCTTTCATGAGCTAGATGAAAGCTCATTCAATTTTCTCTCTTAAATATTGCTTTTAAAATGATTATTAAATCGAGAAAGGAAGGATATAAGTTGGAAAGATGTAATCAATATTAGCTTTATCCAAATTGAACATCTGGCCATCGCCAGATGTTATGGAACGAAACAAATTGATAAAGTATACTATCCTTCAAGATTGGTTATTTGAACCACATATTTCAATTCTTACTAAATTTTTCGACCTAAAGTTCAATTTGATATTCGGAGACTCTTTGAAAACTACAGAAAACAGTTTGTGATAAAAAACAAATTGTTTTCATGAATTAGATGATAACTCGTTAAAAAATTTAAAATTCTGCTTTCAGAATGCTTTGTTATTTGAGAAACAAAGGGTTTAAGATGAGGAGATATATTTAGTATTCAGTTGGTAAAAACTGAACATCTGGCAGCTGCCAGATGGTATTTTGAATATTTACTCTCTTACTGAATCTTTGAAACGAAATTTCAATTTGATACTTAAAGATTCCCTAATCAAGGCATTATAAGATATAAACAGATGATGCAGATTGATTTAATAATATTTAGACCAGATGTGTAAGACAAATTTTATCCTAATCAGCTTCAATAACAACCAATTTGAATTCGTAATGAAATGCACGTAGGTCTAAAACACCTGTAGCGCAATTTAGAGAACATCGCAATAGATCAATTGGCCATACTGAAAATAGCCAAGCACGTGTAGTAGTCGGTAATTCCTTCCACGGGTGTGCTTTTGAGCAGAATCATGACGCAAGGACTGCAAGCCCACGCCTCGATAATCGATATCCATATAACTGTCCACTTTGAGAAAGGAATTAAAAGTCGTTCGCGGCAAATTAAAAGTTCAGATTTCACATGGGTTTATTCCACCATTAAAGTGCACACTGAGAATTCAAGCACGCAGACCTCAATTAATAAAAATCAGTGGAGAAAATCCTATTGCTAATGTATCTTTACTTTTTGAAGCTATAAGCAAGAATTTCCTAAACTGGTATTTGCATCTGTATAAAATGAGGCTTCAACTACGAAATTTTCAAAAATTTAAAAACAAAAAGCCAGTAAGTAAATTTGAACATCTGACGATTGCCAGATGTTATAGGCTGAGTAAGATTCTTAGGGGAAACTATCATTTGAGATTCTTTACTTTAAATATTTACACTCTTACTAAATTTTTTAATAAAAAGTTCAGTTTGATATTAAAAGATTCTCTCAGAACCTGAAAATATTGTTTGGAGTTTTAAAAAAATTATTGTGTTCATACAATAGATAAAAATCATTTTTTTTAAATGCTGCTTTTAAAATGCTTAATGAATCGAGAAAGAAAGAATATAGTATTAAAATATTTACTTGATACTCGTTTCGTAAGAACCGAGCATCTGGCAATTGCCAGATGTTATGGATCAGGAAAGATTCATAGGGCTAACTATCCTTTGAGATAGGTTATTAATTATATTTATACTTTAAATAAATTTTTGTAACAAAGCCTTAATTTGATACTTTAATACTCTCTAGCAACCTCAAAAAACAGTTTGGTATATGAAAAAGTTATCTTCTTTATACATTAGATAAAAATTCCTTAAAGCGCTTTTGATGTTTCTTTTTTGCTTGATGAATCGAGAAAGAGTGTATATAAGATATACTCAATATTCGGTTTTTAAGATCTAAACATCTGGCAATTGCCAGATGTAAACCGAGTGATCCAGTGTAATTCGGAGTAATCCTTTTGTAGTAGAAAGTATTCAACTTGTAATCTATTTTAAATCTGGAGTAATCCAGTTTTAATCCGTCGTATTCTACTTGTAATTCGAAGTCATCCAGAGGAATCCACTTGTCATCCACATAATCGGAATAATTCAAGTAATGCAAGTAATCAACTTGTAATTCAGGGTAATTCGGGTCATTCAAAGTAATCCTAATAGGTAATCCATATAGTTTTTAACTATTTTGTTGAACATTTTTTGCCTGTTTTTATTGTTGAAAATTGGTTTTTTTCGATAGAAATTGGATCTTCTCTGTTGAAAAATCATATTTTTAGTTCAAAATTCAAGTATTTGGTGAAAAGTGCATATATTTTGTAGCAAATTCAACAATTTTTGTTGAAATTAATTTTTTAAAAATTGTTTTGTTGAAAATTGGTCTCTTTTGTTTGAAAATTCAATTACTTTGGTAAAAATTAAGTTGGAAATCAAACTGCATTATATAAAATTAATATTCTTTGTTAAAAATTCATTGTTGTAGTTGAAGATTGTTGATTTTAGTAAAAAATAGTTTACTTGGAAATTCGTTTTTTTTTTGTTAAAAATTCTTTTCGTGGTTGAAGATTCTTCATTTTAGCTAAAAAAAGTTTCCTTGAAAATTCGTTTTTTTTGTTGTTAAAAACCATTTTTTTGAAACTGAAAATTGAACTATTTCATTTGTAGTGAAAATTCGTCTTTCTTAGTTGAAAATTCGTGAATTTTTTGTTAATTACTTTTTTCGTTGAAAAATGAAAGTTATTATTTAAACATTTACCTTCTTGGTTAAAAATTAAATTATGTTGGTAAAAAATTGAGCTATTTTGTTGAAAATTTGTTTCTATTTTTTGTGGATAATTAATTTTTAAACTTTAAATTTAACTTATCCATTTATGGTAATTAATTTATATTTTTCATTAAAAAATTCTTCTATTTAGTAGAAAATCATAAATTTTTCTGAAAAACTTTCTTTTCTGGTAAAAATTAATCTTTTTGAAAATTCAACTACATGGTTAAAAGTTGAGCTACGTTCTTAAAAATTCATTTTTTGTTAGAAAAGCGCAAATTAGTTGCAAATTCACCTCTTTCGCTAAAAATTAAAAAAAAATTTTAAACCGTTCTTTTCGTTTGAAAATTGATTTTTGAATGGAAAATTAAACTATTCCAGTTAAAGATTAATCATTTCAGTTGAAAATTTATCTTTGGTTAAAAAACTGACTTTTTGTTTGAATATTTGTCTTCTGAAATAAAAAATTACATTTCCTTTAAATGAAAATATAGACAATTAATTTTTTTTTTTAATTTAATTGTTTTGTTAAAAAACTTATCTTTTTGAGTTAAAAATTTAACTTGTTTAGAAGGAAATTTAACTTTTTGAACTTTTTTTTATCTTTTTTTGGTAGGAAATTTATCTTTTTGGTTGAAAACTTGTTTTTTGTGTTGAAATTTAATTTTTAAGCTGAAAATTTAACTATTTTATTTGTAGTAGAAAACTTATCTTTTATAGCTGAAAATTGAACTGTATAGTTGAAAATTTATCTTTTTTGTTTCAAATTAACTATTTAATTAAAAAGTTTTTTTCATTGAGGTTCATTTTAGTGAAAAATTTAACAATTTAAATAAAAATTTATGTATTTTGTTCAAAATTCTTTTTTTTTGTTGAGGATTAATTTTTCAAGTGATGATTAAACTTTTCTATTACTGGTTGAAAAGTCTCTTCTAGTAGAAAATTTATCTCCTTAATTAAAAATTTAACTATTGTCTTTTTCAAATCGCTTTATTGTTGAAAATTAATTTTTAACTGAAAATCTAGCTATTCCATTTTTAGTGGAAAATTTGTCTTTTTCAGTTAAATATTTAATTGCTGTAATAAGATATACTTAATATTCGGTTCTTAAGAACCAAACATCTGGCAATTGCCAGATGTTATAGATTCTTATTATCGTATTCCAGATAATTAATTTCAATTGATTAATTCCTGATGATTAATCACATCTAACAATTAGTCTCCATGAATTATTCTTTTTTCTCTTTTTAAGTTTAACTTAATTTGAGTAGGTATCCTTTTGACTGTTCCCGTTGGTGTTGAGATTTATAAACCTAGATTTAAAAAAAATATAGTTATTATTCTTGATTTAATAAATAAATAAATAAAAGAATAGAAGAAAGGGGATTTGAAGGCTCTTCTTTTTCTTATCACTTTTTTCATTATTTTTTAAAATTTGAACAAAATCATTTAAGAATGTGTTGTCTAAATTTAATCTGTGGATTCTTGTTTCTTTCTTTCTTTAGTGTCGAAGAATTTCATAATTAAAGTTAAATATTGAACACAGAAGAGTAATTTAAATTTGAATCAATTCTGATTTTCCTAAATTTTAATAAAGAACTCAGTTCTTCATGAGGGGAATGTGGGTGGGCGTAACGCGCCCGCGCATCAGAAGCGTTATTCCTCTTTTTCCAGCATTGTCTAGTCAATGCCATGCTCGTCCTCCTCATTTTGTCTTCTTGACGTTTGCAAGTCCCGCCTTCTTGCATGGAAACCGACGCGCTTTATCTCCTTTTTATGAATTCTGAAACACGTCAGGAAATTCATGTTAGATTTATGTCGGCATAAAATTACAAGCAAGGACATGCAATTTTGTGTAATACTTTTTGGAATAAATTTAGACCTTGCTGATTGAATTAGATGCACAGGATAAGGGCAATTTTGACATCATCATCTAGCATCCAGCAGGTCACTTCACACGATTCTTTATTCAGAAAGGCAATAAGACCTGGAAACCTGTATTTTTTTAGTGGGAACTTCTTCAAAAAAATTTTATCTTCAAATTTTGAGGTACAACAAACAAATCTGGTTATCCGCTAGAATTATTCGAACTGGTAATCTGGTGCAATTCGAGCAATCCAGTGTAATTCGGTGCAATCCGCTTGTAATCCGAAGTAGTTTGAGTAATTTAGGCAAATCCCAATACTTTGATGTAATATACTTATAATCCATGGCAATCCACTTTTGATTAGAGTTAATCTGTTGTAATCGTGTTCTAATCCCGTATAATCAACTTTTGATCCAGTTATAGATAATTATCAGTAATACACTTGTAAAGAGGAGTAATTCAAGTAGTTAAGATTAATTATGGTATATTTGAGTAATTTACTTTTAATTTAAGTTAATCCACTTTTAATCTGAGGTAATCTACTGCAATCCAGTTTTAATTCCGTGTGATCAAATTTTAACCTTGCTCTGTTTATCAGTAATCCACCTATAATTCGACGTATTCCACTCATAATCTAAGGTAATACGCTTGTAATCCTTTTCTAATTCCATGCAATAAAATTTTGATCCAATTATATTCATTAGTAATCCACTTGTAAACTAAATCAATTCAAGCAATTTACTGTAATTTCGTTACTCCGGGGTAATCCACGTATAATTTATATAATCCACATGTAATTAGAGGTATTCCACATTTAATCCAGTTTTAATTCCGTGTGATCAAATTTTAACCTTGTTCTGTTTATCAGTAATCCACCTATAATTCGAGGTATTCCACTCATAATCTAATGTAATACGCTTGTAATCCTTTTCTAATTCCATGCAATAAAATTTTGATCCAATTATATTCATTAGTAATCCACTTGT
>JAUELO010000366.1:1053286-1066601 GCA_032357855.1 Amphibolips quercusostensackenii
GACGAAATTTGGCAACACAGTTTACGGAAAGCCCTGACTTCTTTCAATAAACTTTTTTTTAAAGGATAAAATGAATATCTAATTAGTCTATACTCTATTCAGCGAGAGAATACTCAGCGGAAAAGAAGAATTCTCGTCCAGTTTGCTCAAATGTTTCCTCTTCAAAGGAATCCTTTTCTTCGAAATTTGCTTTATCCTTTCCTAAAAAAAACTGCGCGACGTTAAGTATTCTCTCGCTGAACAGTGTATAGTAAGTTAAACGTTGGCTTGCAAAAACCTGGAAATGACCTGAAATCAGAAGTCCAATAAATCCCCACCTCTCACGTTAAGACTTCTCTACCATAAAATGAAATTTATCTTTTTTTTGACCAGGCTCTTCAACCTTTTGAACTCGTAGCGGTAAAAAAAATCTGAGGTACTATTATTACCAACTTAAGTACCTAATTGTCTTGCCCCTGAAATCTATTCTCGTCTCTTTCCTTCTTGCTTATTCTCTTTTCCTGATGGAGGAACCCTTTTGTTTTGTCGACTCACAAGTCAAGCCTTAACGGATTTTGTCTCAGAGATTACAAAATCCGTTGAACACTCGATCGTCCTCGTCGAGGGAGCTTAATTATTAAGGGTTGCGATAAATCATCTCTATTCTACTGTGACATATCAGATTTTGCAGATTTTGTAGATACAATTCAGTTCTTTTGAAAATTACTCTAGTCTTCTTTTATATTTTTCTAAACAATTTTTTTAACTATTCGAATTATATAGTACAGTTAAGAAAATATAGAAGGGTTGGGGTGATTAAAAAATATTTCGTAAGAATAATTTTATACCAAATAGAAGCAATAAACAAATTAATTACATTTTAAACCAAAGAAGGCAATTTTCAACTTAAATTATCAATTTTTTTTGCATAAAAAATAAACAAATTTTCAATAAAATCAAAACAGAATTTTCAACAAAAAAACTAATTTCTTTCAAGTCAGTTACATTTTGAAGAAAACAAAAGAAATTTTAATAAAAATGGTCGATTTTTTTCTCTTTCTGCGAAGAAAAAACTAATTTACAACCAAATAGTTAAATTTTCAACTGAAATAAATAAATTTTCAAATAAAAATAGTATAGTTACATTTTTGTAAAAAAAAATAATTGTTAAAAAAACAACTTTCTACAATTTAGTTACATTTACAAACAAAAAAATGAATTTCAACTAAAATGATCAATTTTTTATTCATTTTTTGATAAAAAATAGTCAAATTTTTAATAAAATCAAAACTGATTTTTTAGAAAAAAAAACTAATTATTTTAAAATTAGTTACATTTTAAACCATTGAAAAGAATTTTCGATCATAACGGTCAATTTTTTCTGTTTCTACGAAGAAAAGACGAATTTGCTACAAAATAGTTGATTTTTTAACTAACATAAATAAATTTTTAAACAAAAATAGATTAGTTACATTTTTATTTTTAAAAAATCATCGTTAAAAAAACGAACTTTTTATAATTTAGTTACATTTAAAACCAAAAAAATGAATGTTCAACTAAAATAATCAATTTTTTCTTATTTTTATTAAAAAATAGGCGAATTTCCAATCAAATAAAAACAGAATTTTTAGCAAAAAAAACTGATTTTCTTCAAATTACATTTTAAACTAATGAAAAGAATTTTAGATTAAAATGGTCCATTTTTTCTGTTTCTACGCAAAAAGACGAATTTACAACTAAATAGTTGAATTTTCAATTTAAATGAATAAATTTCTAAGAAAAAAAATGAAACAGTCACATTTTTGTGAAAAAAATAAAAATAATTGTTAAAAAACAAACTTTTCACAATTTAGTTACATTTACAAACGAAAAAATTAATTTTCAACTAAAATGATCAATTTTTTATTTATTTTTTAATAGAAAATAGGCAAATTTTTAATAAAATCAAAACAGAATTTTTAGCAACAAAAAAGATAATTTTCTTCAAATTAGTTACATTTTGAAATAATGAAAAAATTTTTAAATAAAATGGTCAATTTTGTCTGTTTCTACGAAAAAAAGACGAATTTACAACCAAATAGTTGAATTTTCAACTAAAATAAATGAATTTTCAAATAAAAAAAGATTAGTTACATTTTTATTTTAAAAAAAATTATTGGTAAAAAAACGAACTTTCTATAATTTAGTTACATTTAAAACCAAAAAAAGTAATGTTTAACTAAAATGATCAATTTTTTCTTATTTTTATCAAAAATAGGCGAATTTCCAATAAAATCAAAACTGAATTTTTAGCAAAAAAAAAACTAATTTTCTTCAAATTAGTTACATTTTAAACCATTGAAAAGAACTTTCAATTATAATGGTCAATTTTTCCTGTTTCTACATAGAAAAGACGAATTTGCTACTAAATAGTTGAATTTTTAACAAAAATAAATAAATTTTTAAATAAAAATAGATTAGTTACATTTTTGTCAAAAAAAATAATTGTTAAAAAAAACGAACTTTCTATAATTTAGGTAGGTACATTTAAAGCCAAAAAAATGAATGTTCAACTAAAATGAGCAAATTTTCCTTTTTTTTTTTTTAATGAAAAATAGGCGAATTTTTGATAAAATCAAAATAGAATTTTTAGCACCAAAAAAACTAATTTTTTTCAAATTAGTTACATTTTAAAACAATGAAAAGAATTTTTAATTAAAATTGTCAATTTTGTCTGTTTCTACAAAAAAAGACGAATTTACAACCAAACAGTTAAATTTACAACAGAAATAAATAAATTTTCAAATAAAAATAGATGATTTAAATTTTTGGCAACAACAAAAAATGATAATAATTCTTTAAAAAAATGAACTTTCTTCAATCTACTTACATTCACAACCAAAAAAATAAATTTTCGAATGAAATGATCTATTTAGTTATTTTTTATTTATTTATAAAAGATTGGTGAATCATCAATAAAACCAAAACAGAATTTTCAGCAAAAAACTAATTTTCTTCAAATTCTATTTTAAACCAATAGAAAGAATTTTCGATTAAAATGGTCAATTTTTTATGTTTCTACGAAAAAAGACGATTTTACAGCTAAAGAGTTGAATTACCAATTAATATAAATAAATTTTCAAATAAAAATAGAATAGTTACATTAAAAAAAAATAATAAAAAAAACGAACTTTGTACAATTTAGTGTTACATTTACAAAAAAAAAATTTTCAACTGAAATGATCGCTTTTATATATATGTATGAAAATTGGCGAATTTACAATGAAATCAAAACAGAATTTTCATTTAAAAAAATAGTTTTGTTCAAATTACATTCTGAACTAGTAAAAAGAATTTTTGATTAAAATGGTCAATTCTTTCTGTCTACGAAAAAAGACGATTTTACAAACAAAAGTTTAATTTCCATTAAATTGAATGAATTTTCAAATAAAAATGAAATAATTACATTTTTGTCAAAAAAAAAAAAAAAAAATTGTTAAAAAACGGACTTTCTACAGTTTAGTTACATTTACAAACAAAAAAATTAATTTTCAACTGAAATAATCAATTTTTTATTTATTTCTTGACAGAAAATAGGCGAATTTTCAATAAACTCAAAACAGAACTTTTATCAACAAAAAACTAATTTTCTTTTAAATTAGTTACATTGTAAAATAATAAAAAGAATTTTCAATTAAAATGGTCAATTTTGTCTGTTTTCACGAAAAAAAACGAATTTACAACTAAATAGTTGAATTTTTAACTAAAATAAATAAATTTTCAAATAATATTGGAATAGTTACATTTTTGTCAAAATAATATTTGTAAAAAAACGGTCTTCCTACAACTTAGTTACATTCAGAACCAAAAAAATAAATTTTCAACTAAAATAATCAATTTTTTGTTTTTTTTTATATATAAAAGATTGGCGAATTTTCGATGAAATCAAAACAGAATTTTAATTTAAAAAAATAATTTTTTAAAAATAAATTACATTTTGAACCACTGAAAAGAATTTTCAATTAAAATGGTCAATTTTTTCTGTTTTTACGAAAAAAAGACGAATTTACGACCAAAGAGTTGAATTCGTAACTAAATAAATAAATAAATTATTAAATAAAAATGTAATAGTTACATTTTGACAAACAAAATTTGTAAAAAAATGAACTTTCTACAATTTAGTTACATTTAAAACCAAGAAAATGCGTCTTTAATAAAAATAATCACTTCTTTCTTTTTTTTATAAAGTAGCCTATTTTAAATGAAATCAAAACAGAATTTTTAGCAAAAAAAAACTAATTTTTTTTACATTAGTTACACTTTAAACCAAACAAAAGAATTTTCAATTAAAATGGTTAATTTCATTCTGTTTCTACGAAAAAAAGACAAATTTACAACAAAATAGTAAAATTTTTAATTAAAATGAATTAATTTTCAAATAAAAATAGAATAGTTACATTTTTGTAAAAAAAAATATTTGTTGAAAAAAAGAACTTTTTACAAATAAGTTACATTCAAAACAAAAAAAATAAATGTTGAACTGAAATGATCAAATTTTTCTTTTTTTTTTTAGTATAAAAAATAGGAAAATTTTAAATAAAATCACGACTGAATTTTCAGCAAAAATAAAATTTTCTTCAAATTAGTTACATTTTAAACCAATAACAATAATTTTAAATCAAAATGGTCAATTTTTTCTTTTCCTACGAAGAAAAGACAAATTTGATACCAAATAGTTAAATTTTCAACTGAAATAAATTAATTTTTAAATAAAACTGGAACACTTAAATTGCTATACAAAAAAATCTATTTGTTAAAAAAAGGAACTTTCTACCATTTAGTTACATTTACAACCAAAAAAAATAAATGTTAAACTAAAATGATCAATTTTTATTATTTTTGTTTAATAAAAAATTGACGTATTGTCAATAAAATTAAAACCAAATTTTCATGAAAAAGAAAACAAATTTTCTTCAAATTACATTTTAAACCAATGAAAAGAATTTTCGATTAGAATAGTCAATTTGTTCTGTTTTTTCGAAGAAAAGACGAATTTGCTATCAAATAGTTAAATTTTTTAGCTAAAAAAAATAAACTTTTAAATAAAAATAGAATAGTTCCATTTTTGCAAAAAAAAATAATAATAATTGTTGAAGAAACGAACTTTTTACAATTTAGTTACATTCACAACCAAAAAAAGGAATTTTAAAAGAAAATGATCAATTTTTTTTTGTTCATAAAAGATAGGCGAATTTTCAATTAAATCAAAGCAGAATTTTTAACAAAGACATTAATTTTTTGCAAATTACATTTTGAACTAGTGATAAAAATTTTCGATTAAAATGGTCAATTTGTTCTTATTCTACAAAAAAACGATGAATTTACAACCAAAGAGTTAAATTTTCAATTAAAACGATTTAATTTTCAGATAAAGATCTAATAGTTACATTTTTGTAAAAAAAATATTTGTTAAAAAAACTAACCTTCTGCAATTCAGTTACATTTACAACTAAAAAAATAAATTTTCAACTGAAGTGATTAATTTTTTTTTTTATAAAAGATTAGCGAATTTTCAATAAAATCAAAACAGAATTTTTAGCAAAAGAAACTAATTTTTTTCAAATTAGTTACATTTTAAACCAAACGAAACAATTTTCAATCAAAATGGTCTATTTTGTCTGTTTCTACGAAAAAAAGACGAATTCACAGCCAAATAGTTGAATTTTCAACTAAAATGAATAAATTTTCAAATAAAAATAGAATAGCTACATTTTTGTCAAAAAAAAAAAATAATGATTGTTAAAAAAACGAACTTTCTACAATTTAGTTATATTTACAAACAAAAAAAATGAATTTTCAACTGAAATGATCTTTTTTTTATTTAAAAAAAATAAAAAATAGGCGAATTTTTAATAAAATTAAAACAGAATTTTCAGCAAAAAAAAATAATTTTCTTCAAATTAGTTACATTTTGAAACAATTTAAAGAATTTTCATTAAAAATGGTCAATTTTGTCTGTTTTTACAAAAAAAAAGACGAATTTACATCGAAAAATATGACTTTTTAACAAAAATAAATAAATTTTTAAACGAAAACCGAATAGATACATTTTTAGTAAAAAAAGTGAATAAAAAAAATTCTGCAAATTGGTTATATTCAAACCAAAGAAAGGAATTCTTAACGGAAATGATCCATTTTTTTTCTTGTTCTACGAAAAAAGGCGAATTTGCAAACGAATTGGTGAATTTTCAACTTAAATAAATAAATTTTAAAACAAAAATAGAATACTTACATTTTCAGTACAAAAATTAATTTTCAGCAAAAAAAACTCTCTACAAATTAATTACATTTTCAACCAAAGAAAGGAATTTTCAACTAATACTATCAATTTTTTCTTTTTTCTTTTCTAGGAAAGAATGACGAATTCAGACTCAAATATTTGAATTTTTAACTTAAATAAATAAATTTTGAAGCAGAAATGGAACAGTAACATTTTTGGTAAAAAAATCAATTTACAGTAAAAAAAAAACTAATTTTCCACAAATTAGTTAAATTTTTAACCAAAAAAAGGAATTTTCCACTTAAATAATCAATTTATTACTTTTCTGTGAAAAAGACAAATTGTCAACCAATTATAGTCAAATTTTGAACTAAAATAAATAAATGAATTTTTGATCAAAAATTTAATAGTTACATTGTCTGTTTTAAATTGTTCTTCAGCAAAAAAAAAAAAAATTCTACAAATTAAATTTTCAACTAAAGAAAGGAATTTTGAGCTAAAATGATCAATTTTATCTTTTTCTACCAAAAATAGACGAATTTTTAACAAAATACATGAATTGACAACAAAAAAGTTTAATTTTTAAATAAACAAATTCACTTACAAACAAAAACGGAATAGTTAAATTTTTAGTAAAAAAATTAATAAATATTAAATTATTGACTAAAATAAATAAATTATCACCAAAAAATGGAAGAGTTAGATTTTTGATAAAAAAATTAATTTTCAGCAAAAAAAATTACATAGTTTTCCACAAAGTATCAATTTTTTCCTTTTTTTTTTACCAAAAAAGACGAATTATCACAAAAATACATGAATATACAATTGAATTTTTTATTTGTATACGAAGAAATGAATTTACTACCAAATAGTTGAATTTTATTTAAGAAAAAATAAATTTTTAGACAATAATGAAAAAGTTACATTTTTTATGAAAAATTAATTTTCAACAAAACACACGAACTTTCCACAAAAAATCCATTCATTTTCAACCAGAGAGAAAAATTTTCAACTAAAATAAATTATTTTTTATTTTTCTGTGAAAAAAGATGCATTTACGACGAAATAGTCGAGATTTGAACTAAAATGAATAAATTTTCAAACAAAAATAGAATAGTAACATTTTTTTATAAAAAATTAATTTTCTAAAAACACAAACTTTCCACAAATTAGTTACATTTTCACCCAAAGAAAGGAATTTCCAACAAAAATAATAAATATTTTATTTTTTATCAAAAAAATACGAATTTACAACCATATAGTTAAAATTTTAACTTATATAAATAAATTTTTAATAAAAAATGTAAAAGTTACATTTATAGTGAAGAAATAAATATTCTTCAAAAAACTGAATAGTTACATTTTTAACAAAAAAATTAATTTTTAGCAAAAAAAAAAATCCTTAAATCATTTACATTTTCAATTAAGGAAGAAATTTTTGATTAAATTAATTAATTTTTTCACGAAGAAAAATACGAATTGCAACCAAATAGGTACATGTTTCATTAGATAAAAAAAATTGTCAAACAAACATAGAATGGTTACATTTTTGGTAAAAAAATTAATTTTCATAAAAAAAAACTAATTTTCCACAAAATAGTTACATTTTGATCAAAGATTTATTCATCTCAAAAAAAAATACAAGAAATAGATAAATTTTCAATTAAAATAAGTGAATTTTTAAACAAAAATGAAACAGTTACATTTTTATCCAGAAAAAGGAAATTTTTAGCAAAATAAACGAAATTTTTTTTAATTAGTTGCATTTTCAATCAGAAAAAAGAATTTTAAATATAGATGATGAATTTTTCATTTTCTTTTTCTACGAAAAAAGCTGAATTCGCAACAAAATAGTTAAATTTTTTACTGTTATAATTTTATTTTTAAACAAAAATGGACTAGTTACATTTTCAACTAAAAAAAAACAAGGAATTTTTAACTAGAACGATCAATTTTTTCTTTTTCTACCAAAAATAGATGAATTTTCAAAAAAATGCATAAATTTACAACCAAATAGTTGAATTTTTGACTAAAATAAATAAATTTCCAAACAAAAATGAAATAGTTACATTTTTCGTTTTAAATTGCTTTTCAGCAAAAAAAAAGAACTTTTCACAAATTTGTTACATTTTTAGACAAAGAAAAGAATTTACAACTAGAATGATTTTTTTTCTTCCAAAAATAGATAAATTTTAAACAAAATGCATAAATTTACAACCAAATAGTTGAATTTTCAACTAAAATAAATAAATTTTCAAACAAAAATAAAATAGTTAAATTTTTAGTTTTAAATTGCTTTTCAGCAAAAAAAACTAATTTTCCACAAAATAGTTACATTTTTGACCAAAGATAGGAATTTTCAACTAAAATGATCAACTTTTCCTTTTGCTACTAATAATATACAAATTTTCTAAAAATTACATGAATTTATAACCAAATCGTTAAATTTTAAACTAAAATAAATGAATTTAAAAACAAAAATGGAATAGTTCTATTTTAAGAAGAAAATTAATTTTCAGCCAGAAAAAAGCAAATTTTTCAACTAATTAGTCACATTTTCAACCAAAGAAAGAAACTTTTAATCAAAATTATCAATTTTTTATTTTTATTTATCTCAGAAAAAAAACTTAAAACGAAATAGATAAATTTTAATCAAAATAATTAAATTTTTCAACGAAAATGAAATGGTTACATTTTTATCCAGAAAAACGACATTTTCAGCAAAATAAACGCATTTGTTAAAAATTACTTGCATTTTCAATCAAAGAAAGGAATTTTCAATTAAAATGATGAATTTTTAATTTTTTTTTTTTTACGAAAAAAGTCGAATTTACAACAAAATAGTTGAATTTTCAACTGTAATGATTAATTTTTTAAACAAAAATGGACTAGTTACATTCTCAACTTTAAAAAAACAAGGAATTTTCAACTAAAATGATCAATTTTTTTTTCTACCAAAAATAGACGAATTTTCAACAAAATGCATCAATTTGCAACGAAATAGTTGAATTTCCAAATGAAATAAATACATTTTTCAAGAAAAATGAAATAGTTACCTTTTTTGTTTTAAATTGCTTTTCATCAGAAAAAAGAACTTTTCACGAATTTGTTACATTTTTAGACAAAGAAAAGAATTGACAACTAAAATGATTAATTTTTTTTTCTTCCAAAAATAGACAAATTTTTAACAAAATGCAAGAATTTACGACCGGGTACTTGAATTTTTAACTAAAATAAATTTTTAAACAAAAATGGAATAGTTACATTTTTAGTAAGAAAATTAATTTTCATAAAAAAAGGAGTTTTCCTGAAACAAGTTACATTTATAACCAAAGAAAGGAATTTTCAATTTAAATGATCAATTTTTTCTTTTCCTTTTTCTAAAAAAAAGACGAATCTACAACTAAAAGTTAATATTTTAACTAAAATAAATGCATGTTCAACAAAAAATGGTATAGTTATAGTTTTGATAAAAAATTAATATTCGTAAAAAAATGAAAATGTAATAGATCCATTTTTGATAAAAACATTAATTTTCAGCTAAAACAAAAAAAACAAATTTTCCTTAAATTAGTTACACTTACAACCAAAATAAAAGAATTTTCAATTAAAAAGTTTAATTTTATATTTTTATTTCTCTACGAAAAAAAGACATATTTGCAACCAAATACTTGAATTTTCAACTGAAATAAATTTTTAAAAAAGTGGAATAGTTAAATTTTTGGTAGAAAAATTAATTTTCAGCAAAAAAAATAAAAGAAATTTCATTTCAAGGGATTTTTATGGAATCGAATGTATTTGAAATTAATTTTCTTTAGTAAGTATATCCAGTAAAAAAAACTCTTTATTATCAGAAATCATAAAAAAATAATTGAACATTACTTAAAAACAATAAAATTTCTCACAAAAAGACAGTTTTCTTCTTTTAAAATGTGAAAATAAATATTTAATATTCCACATATTTTTCCATTAACAGATTAACATTAACACTTTAACACATTTCAACACTGGAAATGAAAATTAAATAAATGTTCGCTTCTTTTTTTCCAAATGTAAAAATATATATTTAATCTTTCTCATGATTTTCTGTTAACACATTTACATTAACACGTTAACACATACCGACAATGAAAATGTGTTATGGAAACACATAATAATAATATGCTTTGGAATGGGTGAGGGGGTGGGGGGTGATGAACGCTCGAACGCAGGAAGGTTAATAATATTCACTGTAGTTTACTATTCCGGAAATAGAGTAAAGTGCTCATGAACCAGATGCAGATATTTAAAGGAATTATCGATCCTCCAAGAACGACCATGGTATTTCGATATTGTTCGATATTTGCGATTAATTTCCGAGAATTAGAATGTCTTAAAAACCTAAAGTTTTTTTATCAAGCACCCCCAAAACTCGTTCCGTTTAGTAAAAAAGTAAATGCTTATTTTTGTTTTATTAAAAAAAATGAGCCCTGGTCCTGGCCCCGGCTAGAAAATTATTAGGGAGCTATTCGGGGCCAGGATAAAGAGCCCTGATTGCTAGCGTGGCTCTGTCAATGCAGTCTATTATGGCGCTGAGTAGAAGTGAAACGTTTCTTGTAGTCAAATGTTTGTCTGGACAAGCTAATCTGGCGCTAGTCAGTCGATCTTGTCAAAAAATAATTAATGTGCTTTACGTTGAAAGTTATTTCAAAGACTGTTTAGATAATGAAAAAAAAAATCATTTGTTATAACTGTACATTTTTGATAATTTTTGTCACCCTGCATATTTTTGAAACGGTGCAAACGAATTTTTGGGTTTAAAAGTTAGAGAAAGTTTTGGTTGTAATCGACTAGCCAGCACCCGACTAGGTCCCGAAAAGGCTGACTAGATGATAAGGGAAAAAATCTTTTCTTTGGTGTTCATTTTTAATTGTTTATACTTGCAAACGCCCTGACTATTTAGTTTAAAAAGTTAATTATTTAGCTTAAAATTCGTATTTTTGTTTGGTTTAGAATTAATTTTTTTTACTGAAAATCTGAATATTTTATTTTTTGTTGAAAATTGATCTTTTCTGGTTGTAAATTCATGTAGTTTTTGAACATTTGTCTTTTTTGTTAGGAAACTAATCTTGTTGGTTGAAAATGCATCTTTTTGTATGAAAATTTATTATTTTGGTACAAAATTAGTCTCTTTAGTTAAAAATTTAATTATTTAAAAAAATTCTTTTTCTTTGATAAAAATATTGTCTTTTTAACTGCAAATTTAACCATTTTATTTTTTACAAAAAATAAGACTTTTTGGTTGATAATTAACTTTTTTGTTGAAAATTCATATTATTCATTGAAAATTAAACTACTTTCGTAGAAATGTCAACTTTTGGTTAAAAATTAAACTATTAATTTGAAAATTGAATAATTTCACTTGAAAAATGTATCAATTTAGCTGGAAAAAAAATATAACTATTCTGTTGAATTTTTCTTGTTAATTAATTTTTGAAATAGAAAACTCAAATATTCCATTTTTGGTAGGAAATTAATCTTCTTGGTCGTGAATGCCTTTTTTTGTTTAAAAATTGACTACCTTAGTTGAAAATTTAATTATTTTTTTGAAAATTCTTTTTTTCGTTGCTAATTAATTTTTTTTTAATTAAAAATTTAACTATTCCATTTTTTACAAAAAATTAAACTTTTTGGTTAGTAATCAATTTTATTGTTGAAAATTTATAATTTAGTTTGAAAATTAAACAACTTTCGTAGAAACTTGAACTTTTTTGTTTAAAATTAAACTATGTATTTGAAAATTTCACCATTCTCTTGGAAGAGTCTGGTTTACAATTTTTCCTAAAAAATGTAACTTTTTAGCTTGAAAACTAAATTATGCTGTTGAAAATTCATATGTTTGTGTAGAAAATTAATCTTATTTGTTCAAAATTGATCTGATTGGTTAACGATTTCACTATTTTCTAGATTTTTTTTTGCTTAAAAGTTTTACTTCTTACTAGAGAATTCAACTATTTAATTAAAAATTAACTTTTTGGTTGAAAACTTATATTTTCTTGTCAAAAATAAAACCGTTTTCTAGAAAATTCACCTTTTTAGCTTTTTAAGTTGAAAATTCAACTATTAGGTGAAAAATTAATATACTTTGTTGGAAATGAAAATTTTCGTTGAAAATATTCAAGACATTCTTAAAATTTCGTTTTTTTTCGTTTGAAAAATATTCATTTTTTAATAAAAATCTAACTATGCCAATTTTTAGTAAAAATTTGTCTTTTTTGTTTGATTTTAATTGCATTTAATTTAAAATTAAAATCTGTTCCAGTTGAAATATTAACTAATACAATTTTTGTTGAAAACTAACCTATTAACTGAAAATTTAAGTAATTAATTTTTGGTGGAGAATTTATCTTTTTCATTTGAGAATTTACCTATTTGATAAAAAATTAATATACTTTGTAGGAAATTCAAAATTTTGATAAAAAGGTCATTTTTGGACAAATATTGTTTAAAATTCATTTTTTTTAAAATGAATATCAACATAAAAATCTATCCTAGTTAAAATATTAACTATTACACTTTTCGTTGAAAATTCATATTTTTTGGTTTAAAAATATTCTGCTATGTTGAGAATCCGTTATTTTTTGGTTTTAAATCAATTTCTCAACTAAAAATTTAACTATTTGATTTTTTGCAGAAAACTTATATTTTTTAGTTGTAAATTCACTGTATGGTTAAAATTTTTTTTTTTTTTATTTTGTTGAAAATTTAACTACTTCGTTCAAAATTTATTTTTTTGAAAATCGATTATTCTCGTAGATAATTCAAGTTTTTGGCTTAAAATTTAATTATTCAATTAACAAGTTATTTTTATAAATTTTTTTTATAAAGATTTTTCTAATAAAGTTTCTTTTTCACTGTAGTTGAAAATTTATCTCTTTGGTTAAAAATTAAACTATTTTGTTGAAAAATAATAGAAAATTTGACTATTTTAGGTGAAGATTCATCATGTTAGTGAGAAAAGTTATCTCTTTTGTTAAAAGTTAAAAAATTTTGTTGAAAAATCATTGTTTTTTGTGAAAAAATTTACATTTTAATTAA
>JAUELO010000366.1:1078196-1091598 GCA_032357855.1 Amphibolips quercusostensackenii
TATATAATATTTTTATTTTAAAAATTAACTTCTCGTTGAAGTGAATCAAAAACATAAAATCATCAAAAGCGTTAATTTTTTATAAATATTTTACCTCAAATGTTTTTTATTCTTTAGGAACTAATTCTCTGCAAAAAATATACGAGAGGATATTTTCAATTAAAATTACCAATCTTCAACTAGAATAATTGAATTCGCATTTAAACAATGATTTTTAAACCAAAAAACAACTATTTTTAAGCAATTTAATTTAATTTTCCATTGAAGGGATGATTTTTTAACAAAGAGATTAATTTTTTTCTGAAGAATAAGAATTAAAAAAAAAGGTAATTGTCAACTAAATAGTTGAATTTTTGCCTAAGTGGATGAATATTGTCACCTAAAGAGAAGGAATTTTAACAAAAAAATTTCAATAGAAAAAATTAATTTTATACCACAAAAAATGACTTTCCACCCAAAGAGATGAATATTCAACTTAAATTATAAATGTTCACCTGAAATGTTGCATTTTTGAAAAATAAATTTTAGACAAAAGAAACTGTTTTGAAAAAAAAATAATTTAATTTTCAAATAGAGGAATGATGTTCAAGCTAGAAGTTAATTTTTTACCAGAAGGACCAATTTTTAATAGAATACATGAATTTTTGAAGAAATAGAATAATTAAAAAAAAATTTACAATCAAAAATAGAATCCTTACATTTTTAGTGAAAAAATTTATTTTCAGAAAAAGCAACAAATTTTTAGTTAAGTAATTTTCATTTTATGAGTAGTTTTTAGTTTAGTAATTTTTAGTAATTTTTAGTTCTATTTTCAACCAAAAAGACAAATTTAAAAAAATACATTAATTTTAGGCAGAAAAAGTTCATTGTCAAACAAAAAATTACTTTTTCACAAAATTTTCTAATTTTCTACAAAGTTGATTAGTTTGGAACCAAATAATTGAATTTTTAACAAAAAACATAAACTTTAAATCATGAAGATTAATTTTCCACCGCAAAAGATAAATTTTTAACAAAATACACGAATTTCTAACTAAGTATTTGAATGGACTACTAAAAAAGATAAGTTTTTACTGACATTGTTGAGTTTTTAACTAAAATAAAAAAATTTTTTTAAATAAAAAACTTTCATTTTCAGAAAAAAAAATTTTAAGAAAAACGAATTTTCAACAATCGATTTAGTATACAGATTTTACTAATTTTTAGTCAAATAAAAATTATTATAACTGTAACTAAGATATAATCTGAATTTTGTTCAAGGAAATTATTGAAATTTTTATGAGAAAGCTTATGAAATTTTATTGTTGTCATTATGAGGCACGATATGCTGATAAGCGAGCCTTCCATTGTTATCAGGTCGCAATAGCACTGTAGTAATCTAATTAGGATTTTGATTCTCTTTATGCACTCTTAATTATCGCTAGGTAAAATTGTTTAAAAAAACATCCGTTACTGGTGGCTTATCATGTGCTCAAAGTTTTGAACGTTCAAATCAATAAAATTTTTTGTTGAGAATTTTTGTTGAGCAGAAAAGTGCGAAAGTTGTTGTTTATTACATTGAAACTAATCCAAGCATAAAACAAATTCATAAAGGATATTTTCATTGATTATTATTAATTTTATTGTTGAAAAAATTATATCATGATCAATATTTTCACAAAAAATGAAATATTTAATTATATTTATTTTATTTTTACGTTCAGAAATTCAATTACATTGGCTTATCAATATTGAATTTTGTACTGAAAGTATAATTCTATCGAATTTTATTAGCACAGCATCATTAAACTTTTAATTTAAAAAAATCGAAATTTTCAATTTTTTTTTTAAATGCGAGATATAAAAAATAGGCACAAGAGAAAGATTCTTTCTTCTGAAAATTGCTACAAAAGGCTTCCTTATTATTTTTGAGCTGACTTCACTTTTCGGAAAAACTTGATTCTTTAATTTTGAGATGTAAACATAGGATTTTCTACATTTTTATAAGAAAGAAAAAATTGGACCAGAGAAAGTATGGTAAAAATAACTAAAGAAAATATTAATTTTTTATTTTATAATTTATTTAATAATTTTGATTAATTTTATTTATTTAATAATATATTATAATATTAATTTTTAAAATAATTTAATCGCTTTTTTCCTTGAAAAATCTTATTGTTTATTTCCATCTATGATTTAAAAAAAAGATTTTTAGCGAAGTGGATCGTTATTTCAGATTTCAAAAATCTGCAATTATGCAATTACTAACAGATCATTCAGTGATTAATTAAATTTTTTAAGATTTTTATAAAATAAAAAATTATTACACATTTGGCTAAAAATATTTTTTAAATAATAGACAGGTATAAAAATATAATCTTTTAGGACTGTTAAACCTAATTTTTACCCTATATAATCCGAAAATCAAGTTTGAAAAAAAACGAAGTGAGATTGAAAAAATAAGACAATGATTTTCTTTCTTATAAGTCAAATTTAAAAAAATGTCTACGTTCCAAAAATTTTATTTTAATTGTTATTTGAAGGTAACTGTTAAAATATTTACTTCAACGACTTTTTTATATTTTTATCACAATTTTTCAAAAACTTCTAGAACATTTTTTCCTAAGGCGAAAAAATTAAGCCGGGAAATAGGACCGAATTGATATATTTTTATTTTCAAGTCCCGAATTAAAAAAATTAACTATTTTTTTTAATTCTAAAAGATAATTTTTAAAGCTTTAAATCACGTTCCGAAGAAAATTTGATTTTGAATTTTTTGAGAATTTTTTTTTTAAAGAATTTTCTGCATTTAACAAAAAATAACTTTAACAAAAATGTAAATGTAATTTATATCTAAATTATTTATATAGTTTATTTAATAAATTCTTATATAAAAATATATAAATTTAACATTTTAATTAATTGTTAAAAATGCAAACTGCGCTTTATTTTTCAATTTTCAACTGATGAAAATTAAAAAAAATTCAATTGTTGATAATTGAAGACGACTCAATTTTAAATTTTCTAAAAATTTCAAATGTTGTGAAAAATACAATTTTCTTTAATTTGAAACTACTAAAAATTTAATTGTTAAAAATTCAATTGGTAAAAATTCACGTGTTAAATATTCGCCCATGAAAAATTTAATTTTATATTCTGTACTAATGAACAATTAATTTTTTTTAATTTTCAATTGTTTTCCTTTAAGAGTGGAAAATTTAAGAATTGTAAATTGGAGGCATTTAAAAATCAAATTTTTTGCTTATGAATCCAACTGTTGAAAACTCATCTGTTGAAAATTCAATTTGCCAACTTTTTCATTTTTATTCTTCATTTTTTTATTTCATTCTATTAAATTGAATTTTGAGCAATTTAAAATTAAAGAAAATTCAACTGTTGAAAATTGTTGAAAATTTTATTTTCAACTGTTAAGCCCAATCTGTTGAAAATTTTGAAAAAATTATTAAATCAAATTCAACTTAAAATTATTTTTATAAAATGTATTTATTGAATTATTCAATAATTTAATTAAAAAAATGTATTTCCTTTAATTTTAAACTGTTGAAAATTTAACGTTTTAAAATAAAAATGTTGAAACTTTATAAGTTGAAAATTAAATTTTCAGCTGTTAAAAGCTTAGGGAAAAGCGACTTTTTCTTTAAAAGAAAGATTTTAAAATGTTATATTTACATCGATTTACATGTGAGTTTAATTAATTAACATTTTAATAGAAAATGTAGACATCTACTGAAAATTCACTTTTTACATTTCTGCAATTTTCCACAGTTGAATCTTCCACTCTTCAAAGGTCAAAAATTGAAAATGGAAGAAATTTCAATTTTTAACAATTTGATTTTCGACAGTTAAAAATTGAAGAAAAATGAACTTTTGAAATTCATGAAAATTGTATTTTCATTTTTTGAAAAATCATCTGTTAAGATTTAAATTTTTTTAAATTTAAGCTTATGATAATTGAACCGTTTAAAATTTAACTGCTAAAAATTCATTAGTTGAAAGTTTAATTTTCAACTGTTAAAAATGTGATTTGTAAATTTTTATAGACAGTAGGAAACGACAACAAAACTGTCGGAACTGGTTGTCAAAAGCTTACCGGTAGCGACTAATTTCAAGCAAATGGTAAATTTTGAAAGATTTTAAATTGAAATTTTAAAGCCTTCTAAGGATTTTGAATGTTTTAAAGATAATGAAATTTTTGCTTAAGGTTCCAGAAAAAATACAAAGCAATGTTTTTCAAAAAATTAATTCAAAGAAAATGTTTTAAAATATTTCAAAATATTTCAAATAATTTCCTAAAATTTTGGAAAAGAATCTAGAGGATTACAAAGCAAAATTTTGTTATTTTGCAAAATTACAAAATTTAAGAAAAAATTTGAATCCGTTTAAAAGATACTTACCACTTTCTAAAGGACGTACATTTTTTTATTTTGATTTTTGAAATGTAGATTTTTAAAGATTTCGAACAAAAAATCAAGAAGCCTCTTAAGAATTTCAAAAAGTTTCAAGGTGATAAAAATTTTTCTTAAAATTTCTCAAAAATTTTTAAATGATTTTTTTATCTTACAAGCTTTTAAAAAAAAATATTTGAGAAGATTTTAAATCATTAAAAAAAATTCGAAAATTATTTCTTAAAAATCTGAAAGATTTGAAATCAATTTTTTTAATTTTGCAAAATTTTGTTTAAATCTTAGGAAGAAGTGAAATAATTCTATCAGATATTTATTAGTTTTTCTTTAAAATTTAAAAATTAAAAATAAATAAAATAAAATGTGGGATTTCAAAATTAAAAAATCAAATGTTGTATTTTTTTAAGATTTTGAAAGGTTCGAAGATCATAAGAACATTTTCTTAAGATTCCTGGAAATATGCAAAGTGATTATTAATTTTGAAAAATCAATTAAAAGAGAATATTTAAAAAATTTTAAATCATTGCAAAAGATTCCCAAAATTGTCTAAATTAAATACAAATGATTTTAAAACAAGTTTAGGAATTATTCAAGTCAGTTTAAGAGGTATTTAGAAATTTTTGTAATTTTTGAAGAGATTAAGAATATTCCAAAACTTTAAAAAATTTCTGAAAATCTATAAAATATTTTAAAATTTTTTCAAAACGTCAAAAAGTTTTAAATATCTTTTAAACTGTTTGAATAATTAAAGAAAATGAAAAAATATTTATTCTAAATTTGTATTTTGTGTTGAAAATAATTTTTTTTTTAATTATAATATGCCTAATTTTTTAAAATCTATACTGAAAAAAATATTTTTTAGATGAAAAGTTTTTGCTAATAAGCTGCAAAAAAATTTGTTATGAATTTTTCTTTTTTAGTTGTAAATGCAAGTAACTGATTAAAAGTTAAACTGCTTCGTTAAAAACTTATTTTTTGGGTTAAAGATTTATCATTTTAAAACAAAATTGTTTTTATTTTAGGAAATTATTTCTCTTGATAGAAAATTCATGGATTTAGTTGAAAATTCAACTATTTGGTTAAAACTTAACTTTTTTGTGAAAAATTCAAATTTTTGTCTAAAGAGTTAAATTTTTGGAGAAATTTCTACTTGTCTAGAAAATATTGTATCTTTTTCGGTTAAAAATACAACTGGTTGAAAATTAATTTTTTTTTTTGTTGAAGATTCAATTATTTTGTGGAAAATTTGTCTTTTTAGGATAAATTTAGCTAATTTTTATTTAGATTAAAAAATCTAGTGTCATGGAAATATTAACTATAACGTTTTTTGTATTTTTGAGGTTATTGTTTTGACTAGATGAATTGCAATAAATATTTTGATGTTAATTATTTTGTCTACTGGTCTAAAATCAAAATTTTCTTATGATTGATTTTTATTGATGAATTGTGAAAAAATTGCTTTCAACTCCGTAAAGATCCGAACCCAGGTTTTCGATATTGCCGGCCAGATTTTTTTTGTCAATAATCTTTTAATATTTATTTTTATTACTTGAAAGCAAAACTGCTTGGTTAAAGATAAACGCTTTTGTTTAAATATTAATTTGAAATACCTAAAATTTTTCAAAATCTTTTTGATTTTTCTGAACAATCGTAGAAAAATTATATTTGTGTACCGTTTAAAACAAATGACAAAAATAAATAGTAAATTATGGATAGATGTTGGATTTCAAATTTCTTTTCGTCCGGGAATGATGTATGAAAATTTTTTAAAGATTTAGAAAAATAATATTTTTTCCAATTTAAAAAAAATATTCATAGAAAATAAAAAGTTATTCGAAAATTTTTATTTTGTATCAAAAATTATTTTCTTCATCAAAACGAAAAACTTCGTTGATGCTAGCCGTGTAAAGCTGGGGAAAACCCGGGAATATATCCGGCTATTTTTAACTGAGATTTGCGTGCCGATCGTCAATGTAACTGAATAGTGCTTTTGTTGCATTCATTTTTTCTGATGAATTTAATGTCACATATTGAATGAAATCTGATCAAATTATATCAGATTCGGCGACACAATTTTTAGTCGTTACTCATTTTACAGCTCGACTGGCTCCGGGCGCCTAAAGATCGGTAAAATTTTTGCTTGTCTAGTACTGCCTAATCATGTAGCATGATATTTTTTACTTCTGGTTTTGTAAACATGGAACTCATTTCGTATATTGTCGATTATATTACACTTTGAAAAATAAAGTGCGAATCAAACTACATAGTCTCAAGTAAAAAATATAATTTCTTAAGAAAGCCGGCATTTGTTTTATCATGTGAGGCTTACACTGTATTCGTATTTTTTTAATAACAATTTATCAGTCTGAAAATAATATTATCAATTAGATACAATTAATTTTGATTCAGGAAGGTAGTCCGTGATCAAATCAATTTTCCGCGAGGTGAAATAAATTTAAAAAAAATAAATTTAGTTTTTGACCAAGAACAGGAATTTTCAACCGAGAAGATTAATTTTCTACCAAGAGAGAGGAATTTCCATCACAAAAGTTGGATTTTTACTAAAAAAAATAATTTTTTTTTTTCAAGTGGAATTATCAACAAAGTGGAATAATTTTTAACCGAATTATTTTACTTTCAATCAAAAACAGGAATTGTCAACCGAGAAGATCAATTTTATACAAAGTAAAATAACTGTTAACTAAATAATGTAATTTTTCAACCAAAAACAAGAATCGTCATGCAAGAGGATATATTTTCTATAAAGCAGAATAATTCTCAACTAATTAATTTAGTTATCAATCAAAAACATGAATTGTCAACCAGGAAGTTAACTTTTCAACTAAAAAAGACAAAATTTATCGAAACAGATGAATTAAAAAAAAAATACTTCTTTAAAAAATTGTGAAATTTTATGCAAATCAGAATAATTGTTACCCAAACAATTTTATTTGTAATCAAAAATACAAATTGTTAATCCAGACGAAAAATTTTCTACCAAAAAAGAAAAACTTTCATCAATACAGTTTAATTTTTAACAACAAAAAATTACTTTTTCATAAAGTTATTGAATTTTCTACAAAGTAGAATAATTAATAACCAAATAACATTATTTTCAAATGAAAACACAAATCGTCCACCGAGAAGAATGATTTTCTGCGAAGAAGAATAACTTTTAACTGAAAAATTCAATTATCAACCAAAAACATAAATTTTTACCAGAGAAAATTAATTTTCTATCGAAGGTAGACGCATTTTTTTTAACAGTTAAACTTTTAACGAAAAAATTACTTTTTCACAAAATTGTTGAATTTTCTACAAAGTACAACATTTGTTAACCAAATAATATTATTTTTAACAAATAACATGAATTGTCAACCGAGAAAATTAATTTTTTGCTGAAAAAGATTTATTATCATCAAAACAGTGGAATTTTCAACAACAACAAAATTTTTTTACAATTTTGTTGAATTTTCTAAAAAAAAGTAAAATAATTGTAAATCAAATAATTAATTTCTCAAACAAAAACATAGATTTCCGACCAAGAAGATCAATTTTCTACATAGAATACTTTTTAACTAAATAATTTCATTATCAATTAAAAACATGAATTGTCAACCAAGAAGTTAACTTTTCAACCAAAAAAAAAAAACAAATTTTATCGAAACAGTTAAATTTCTTGAGAAAAATATTTTTTTACAAAATTGTTGAATTTTCTTCAAATTAGAATAATTGTTACACAAAAAATTTTATTCGTAACCAAAAATACAAATTATTAATCAAGATGAATAATTTTCTAGCAAGAAAGAAGAACTTTTATCAATACAGTTAAATTTCTTACAACAAAAAATTACTTTTTTACAAAATTATTGAATTTTTTACAAAGTAGAATAATTTTTAATCAAATAACATTATTTTCAAATAAAAACATAAATTTCCCACCGAGAAGAATAATTTTCCACAAAGGAGAATAACTTTTAACTGAAAAATTCAATTATCAAACAAAAACATGAATTTTTTCCAGAGAAAATTAATTTTCTACCGAAAATAGACAAATTTTTTGTAATACAGTTAAATTTTTAGCGAAAAAATAACTTCTTTACAAATTTGTGGGCTTTTCTACTAAGTACAACGTTTGTTAACCAAATAACATTATTTTTAACAAAGAACATGAATTGTCAACCGAGAAAATTAATTTTTAGCTGAAAAAGATTTATTATTATCAAAACAGTAAAATTTTCAACACCAAAAAAACTTTTTTACAATTTTGATCTATTTTCTAAAAAAAGTAAAAAAATTGTAAATCAGATAGTTAATTTCTCAACGAAAAACATGAATTTTCGACCAAGAAGATGAATTTTGTACACAGAATACTTTTTAACTGAATAATTTGATTATCAACCATAAAACATGAATTGTCAACCGAGAAGCTTAATTTTTTACTGAAAAAGTCAAACTGTCATCAAAACAGTTGAATTTTCATTTAAAAAAAATACTTTTTCAAAAAATTATTCAATTTTCTACAAAATAAAAAAATTGGTAACTATATAATTTTTTAACCAAAAACTTACCTTGTCAACCGAGAAGATTAATTTTGTATTGAAAAAGATGAACTTTGATCAATACAGATGAATTTTCAACAACAAAAAGATGACTTTTGAAAAAATTGTTGAATTTTCTACTAAGTTTAATAATCTTTTGCCAAATAATTTCATTTGCAACCAAAAATACAAAATATTAACCAAAAGGAATAATTTTCTACTGAAAAACATGAACTTTTATCAATACAGTTGAATTTTTAAACAGAACATTAACTTTCTTACAAAATTGTTAAATTTTTTACAAAGTAAAATAATTGTTAACCAAATAATTTTATTTTGAAACAAAACCACAAATTGTCAACCGAAAATATCAATTTTCTAAAAAATAGAATAATTTTTAACTAAATAATTTAATTATTAACCAAAAACATGAATTGTCAACCAAAGAGCTTAATTTTCTACTAAAAATACAATTGTCCATAAAAGAGATAAATTAAACAAAAAACTTTTTCACTAATCTTTTGGATTTTCTACAGAGTAGAATAATTAGTGACCAAATAATTTTACATATTTTCAACCAAAAACACAAATTTTCAACCGAGAAAAATAATTTTCCACCGAAAAAGACGAATTTTCATAAAAGCAGTTGGATGAGAAAAAATGACTTTTTCACAAAATTGTTAATGAAATAATTTTATTTCTAACCGTAAACATAAATTGTTAACCGAGAACAAACAATATTAAACATGTAGAATGATTGTTAACTAAATGCTTTAATAATCATCCAAAATCATAAATTGACAGACAAGAAAATTAATTTTCTACTAAAAAAGACGAATTTTCATTAAAACAGTTAAATTTTTAACAAAAATGAATTTTTTCACAAATTTATTTGATTTTTATTAAAGTAGAATAATTTGTAACCAAATAATTTTATTCTTAACCGAAAACACAAATTGTCGACGCAGAAGAATAATTTTCTGCCACAAAACACGATTTTTCATCAAAACAGTTGAATTAAAAAAAAAAAAACTTTTTCACAAAGCTATCAAATTTTTAACAAAGTAGAAAAATTATCAACCAAAAAAATTTTTTTTTTAACTAAAAACACAAATTGTCAACCGAAAAGGATAATTTTCTACCGAAAAAAACGAACTATAATCAATTCAGTTGAATTTTCAACCAAGAAAATTATTTTTTTTTCTCACAAAATTGTTGAATCTTCTGACAAGAAAAATAATTGTTAACTAAATAATTTAATTATCAGCCAAAAACACAAACTGTTAAAACATAAGAATAATTGTTGACCAAAGAATACGTATTTTCATAAAAGCAATCAAATTTTCAACAACAAAAAAATGATTTTCATAAATTTATTGAATAACTTGAATAATTAGTGATCAAATAATTTAATTATCAACAAAAAACGCGAATTGTTAATCGATAAAAATAATTTTTTACAAAGCAGAATGATTTTTACTGAATAATTAAAGTATAAACGAAAAACATGAATCGTTAACCGAGAAGAGTAATTTGCTTCCGAAAACGCTGAATTTTCACAGAAAGAACTATTTTTTTACAAAATTGTTTAATTTTCTGAAAAGTATATTGTTGACTAAATAAATTTACTTTTAACCGACATCATATTATTTTAACCAAAAAAATTAATTTTCTACCGAAAAACACGAATTTGCATAAAAACAGTTGAATTTTCAACCAAAAAAATGTCGTACTCAAATTTTCTATTTTTCTTTCTAGTAAAATAATTGGTAAAAAAATAATTTGAGTTTTAATTAATAAAACGTGCATTTTTCAACAAGTAGAATAATTTTCTACAAATTAGAATAACTGTTAACTAAATAATTCTATTGTCAACCAAAAACATAAATTGTCAGCCTAGAAAATTAATTTTTTACCGAAAAAGACGAATTTTTAATAAAAAAGTTAAATTTTGAACAACAATAAAAAACGCATTGTTCACAAAATTGTTTAATTTTCTACTAAGCAGAATAATTTTTAAGCAAATAATTTTATTTTCAACCAAAAGTGCAAATTGTGAACCGAGAAAAATATTTTTCTACAAAGTAGAATAATTTTTAACTAAATAATTTAATTATTAACTAAAAGCATGAATTGTCAACCAAAAAACCAATAATTTTTCACCGAAAAAGACAAATTTTCATCAAATCAGTTGAATTTTCAACAAAAAAAATTACTTTTTCACAAAATTTGAAATTTCCTACAAAGTAGAAAAATTGTAAACTAACTAATTTTATTTTTAACCAAAACTCAAACTGACATTCGAGAAAAAAAATTTTCTACAAAAAAAACGAATTTTTATCAAAACAGTTCAATTTTGAATTTAAAAAATGACTTCAACGAAATTGTTGAATTTTCTACAAAGTAGAAAAATTACTTACCATTTTATTTTATTTTTAACCAAAATACAAATTGTCAAACGAGAAGAATAATTTTCTACCAAAAAAGACGAATTGTCATTGAAACAGTCGAATTTGCAACCAAAAAAAAATAAGTTTTTCACAAAATTGTTGAAAATTCTATTAAAGGCAATAATTATAAAAAAGTAGAATAATAAATTGTTAAGCAAATAATTTAATAATCAACCGAAAATATGAAATGTCAACCGAGATAATAAATATCTGCCGAAAAAGTCGAATTTTCAACAACAACAAAAATGAAAAAAAAAATTGAAAAATGAAGGAAATTGAATTTTCAGCGCTTTAATAGTGAACAGATGAATTTTTCAAAACTCAGTTTTTAACACTTTAAAATTCAAGAAAATTTAACTCTTGAGACTTTGTAAAAATTGTGTTTTCAATGCTTAAACCTAATCTGTTAAACATTCAATTTCCTTTAATTGTGAACTGTTAAAAATTTAACTGTTGAAAACTCATTTATCAAACATTCAATTTTTTTAAATTTTTTACTGTTGATCTTTCAAAAGTGAAAAATTCAACTGTTGAACACTCTTTTTTTGAAAATTAAATTTTCAGTTTTTTTTCAAGTTTTCAAGTATTTAAAATTCAATGCTTTACTACTGAAAGACGAAGAAAATTCAATTGTGAAAAAATTTTCGGCTGCTGAAAGTTCAACTGTTGAAAACTCATCTGTTAAAAATTTAATTTGCAAATTTCTTCAATTTTTAACAGTTGAATTTGTCACACTTAAAATATCAACAATTGAAAATTCAAAAAAAGTTTCTTTTTAACGGTTGAATAGCCAACAGCTGAATTTTTAACAATTGAATTTACCACAGTTTAATTTTAAAAAAGTAATTAATTTTTTAATTTTTAAGTTGTAATTAAAAACTTTTAATTTTTAATTTTTAATTTTTAATTTTTAATTTTTAATTTTTAATTTTTAATTTTTAATTTTTAATTCTTAATTTTTAATTTTTAATTTTTAATTTTTAATTTTTAATTTTTAATTTTTAATTTTTGATTTTTGATTTTTCATTTTCAGTTTCTAATTTTCAATTCCTTATTCTTAATTTTCAATTTTTAAAAAGCCTAAGCCGACGATATACATTAATAAAGAAGCCTCTGAGACTGCAAAAATGATACATGGTGAATTAATAATTAATAAAGATTCTTAAAGAAAATCACAATATAAAAAGCAAAATTAACAAAAGCAACATATTACACATTATTTAAATTAATTTATAAAAGATTGTAACGTTTTTTAACTTATCGTTGAACATATTGCCTTAGAAAAATAATCGAGGGAGCTCTAGAACATCCATCAATTGTTTGAGTAGTAGTGGCATTTACAGTAAGACAACCAGTCTCGCTATGACTGACAGCACTACTGGAAATGAAATAATGTCAGTCAACTTGAAAGATTTCTGATTTATTTTTCTATTTTTATCTAAATATTATGCATAATTTTTATTATGAATATCTATTTTCACATTACTTATTTTGTATGTTGTGGGAAGAATATTCATCTTAGCGGTAAACTCAAATTTTTCTTCAGTTGTTAAAAAGGCATGGAATTTGTTATGTAGTCTTTTTAGCAGTGGAAAGCTTTTTCATCGGGTTTAAAAAATAAAAATTAAATTTTTTTCTATAATAAAATTATGGTAAATTTTGTTTATGATGCTACATTTTGCAATAAGTTAGGAAATCTAGCCTTACTTTATTTGATTCTGGTGACAGATTTCACATTCTCAAGTAGAAATAATTTTGCAAATTGAAAAAAATTATTGCCTGAATTTATAATTATATAATTAATCTGTATTATTATAGGAAATAAAAATATCCAGGAAAGAGTTGGGCTAAGCCGAAAGTAGGGCTAAGCCGACACCTGCTTTTTCAAAGAAAAATATAAACCGTGTGAACTTGGGTACATATAGGGTGAAGGAAAAGTATGGAAACCCCAGAAAATTTTAGAAAATTTAAAATAGAAAATTAAAATTAACATTAAGTCTTTAGTAAT
>JAUELO010000366.1:1153231-1177721 GCA_032357855.1 Amphibolips quercusostensackenii
GTGAAACCTGTCAAATTCCTGAAAAATCCTTACAACAATTTCGGAAATTTTTCACAATGTTTGAAATTTTTTTAATATGTTATTGAAGATTTAAATTTTAAGTTAATAAATTTTAAGTTCTTTAAAGTTTTATTATTAAAAACTTCAAATTTAAAAGAGTTATGCTTCTAATGATTCAATTTTTAGTTCATGAACTACAGTTTTTTAGATTTACAATTCTGCACTTGCACCCACTGTGCTGTACGCGCTGTCACGCTTACAGCAAAAATTAATTTTTAACAAAGTAGTTATGCAAATATAAATTTATTTTTCGAGATTCTTTAGTCGTTCCATTTTTTAAAATCCTCCAAAATGTTTAGAAATATTTTTAACTTTTCTTTCAAAATTACTTCTTCTAACTTAAAAGTCATTTTTAAATTTTCTTGGAATTTTAAGAAAATTTGTTTATTATCGTGAAACCTCTCGAATTCTTTAAAAAGCTTCAAAACTTTATTTTGAAATCTTCAACAACTTACATTCTTCAAAATGATTAAAATTTTTCTGAATTTTTTTTTGATGAAGCAAAATTCCAAATATTTGTATATGTTATTTAACATTTGAATTTGAAGTTAATAGATACTAAGTTCTTTAATTTTCCATTTTACATCTTCTAAATTCAGAAGAGTTCTACTACTAATGCTTTAATTTTTAGTCTATAAACTACAGTTTTCTTGAGTCTTCACATTCTGCACTTGCACCCACTGTGCTGTACCAGTCACGCTTGCCCTTAATGGCATAATAATAATAAAAAGTTTTAATTTTTAAAATTTTAATGATAAGGACGAAAGAGTTTTAAGAGTTTAGGTTTTCAGGCTTAAGTTTTTTACTGACATTTTTACATTTGAAATAAATTACGAAAATGATAAACTTTGAGGTGACAAAAAAGGAATTGTGTGAGTGAAATTCGATTCTATTGAATAATTTTAAAAGCTTTTTCTTTAGTGCTACAAAATCTAATTAAAAGTACAAAATAAAATTTTGAAAAAAATGTTCTCAAAAATGCCAGTGTGGAGAATTACTCTTATGAGGAAATTGCTCGATCTTTGGATTACAAATTGGGATTGAAGCTCCTCGCGTGTGGCGAGACAGTGCCAAAGGTAACCGGAAGCTCGTGCTTTCAGGTCTGATTTATCGAGCTTTCGAAGCTTGCGGATTGAACCTCATTCCTGTTATTTTGTCCCAATTTGGATATTCATAATTTCTTAGACTTAGTTTTTTTTCAAAATTTAGATTTCTACTTTCGTAGAAAATACACGTAAAATAAATTAGTATTGATTCAAGAAAATATTGGTCTAAATACGGACGTATTTTCAAAAAAAAATTGAACTTTAAACCAAAAACACTTGCGGTTTTAAACAAATATTAAAAATAAACAAATTTTCAATATAGACGGAAAAATTGTCTATAAAAAAAAAGAATTCAACAAACTAGTTGAATTTTTGAAAAAAGATTGTTTTTTACTGAATAAGACAAATTTTCAAAAAGATAGTTGAACTTTTAATCAAAAGAGACGAATTTTCAACAATATAGTGGACTTTTTTACCAAATTCGTAAATTTTTAATTAAATGGCCCAATTCTTGAATAAAAAAGATTAAACTCTAACCAAAACAGTTAAATTATTAACAAAAAAAAAATTCAAAACAACATACTTGTATTGTATACCACAATAATAAAATTTTCAAGCCAAAAAGTTGAAATTTCAACCAAAAATTTAAATTTTTTGACCAAACAGATGATTTTTTAAAAAATAATATCCAAATTTTCAACTAAAAACTATAAATTTTCAACCAAAAATGAAATAAGTTGATTCTTCATTTTAAAAAATTGATTCTTATTTTGATTATTATTATATTATAAGTATTCCAAATTCAATTGTATGTAGTTGAATTTGTTATAAAAAAGATGAATTTTCAATAAAATACATGAATTTTCAAACAAATAATTGAATTTTAAACTAAAAAGACAAGTTTTCAACAAAAATGTAATGAAAATGAACAGTAAAAAAAATTCCAATAAAAAATGGAATAGGTACATTTTCATCAAAAAAAAAAAAATAATTTTCCAACAAAAAGTTTAATTTCCTATCAAAAGGATGGATTATTAAGAAAATACATGAATTTTTAACCAAAATATGAATTTTCAAATAAACAATTTTTTATCACAAAAATGAAATACTTAAATTTTTATTTTAAAAAATTGATTTTTAAGAAACCAAAAAAAAAGAATTTTTTAACAAAACGGTTAAGCTTTCAAACAATAAGATTAGTTTTCTACCAACAAAAGGCGAATTTTCAATAAAATACACGAATACATAAGAAAAATTTATTAGCAATATTAAGAATTTTTGTTTTATTATTCATTTTGAATTTTATTTATATTGTATTAATTTATACTATTTTATTTATATTTTATTTTATTATATTTATTTTATATTTTTTATATTTTAGTTTAATTATTATTATATTATATATATATATATATATTTTTTTTTTTTTTCAAAAATATTTTTTATATTTTGTATATTTTATTTTATTTTATATTATATTATATTATTTATTTAATATTGATATTATTTATTTTAAATTAGCAATATTTTATTTTAAAATCTTTAAAAATCTAGATTTTGTTTTTCATTTATAAAAATATTTTTAAAATTGAAATTCTGTTGGATTTTTTATTTCTAAATCTCTAAATAACTTTAAAATGATTCGCGCAAATTCAGTAATTAAAAAAGACAAATTTTTAACGAAAAAAAAAATATATCCATTTTCAGTTAGTTAATTCTCAACAGCCAAAAAAATAAGTTTTTACCAGAGTAATTGAATTTTTAACTAAAACAAATAAATTTTCAACAAATAATTTCACTTTACAACCAGATAGTGGAATTTAAAACCATAAAAAAAAATTTTGAGTAAAGGAAACTAATTTCTCTCAAAAAATAAATTTTTAACAAAATACACACGTTTGCAACCAAATAATTAAATTTTCAAATAAAAGCGAACAATTTTAACAAAAAATAAAATAGTTAAATTTTCAGTTAAAAACCAACTTTTAACTAACCGAAACAAATTCTTAACAAAATGGATAATTCTTAAATCAAATAGTTCAATTTTTAACTAAAAAGATAAATTTTTAATACAAAGAGATAATTTTTTGCCAGCAAAAATGAATTTTTAAGAAAATAAATTTGCAACTGAATAATTAAATTTTCAAAGAAAAACAAAAAATTAACAAATAAAAATGTGATAGTTGAATTTTCAGTTGGAATAATTAATTTTTTACTAAAAAAATTAATTTTCATAAAAATTGTGAAAATTAATTTTCAAGAAAGGAGTTCAGTTAAAAAAAAAATTCTAAATGAAAAATTTTATAGTTTGTTTTTCAACTAAAAACGATCAATTTTTAACCAAAAATGGAATAGATAAATTTTTAGTTAAAAAAATTTCTAACAGAAACAAATTTTTAGCAAAATAGTTCATTTTCAAACTAACTATTTGAATTTTAATCTAAAATGATAAATTTCTAATTAAGAAGAATAATTTGTCACGAAAAAAATGAATTCACAACAAAATACATACATTTGCATCCAAATAATTGAATTTTCAACTAAAAACGATAAATTTTGAACCAAATATGAAATAGAAAAATTTGTAGTTAAAATAATTGATTTTTAACCAAAAAACGAATTTTTATGAAAATTGTGAAATCTTAAACCAATAAAATAAATTTTAAAGAAAAAAGTATAGTTTAAAAAAAATGAATTCTCAATGAAAAATTCAGTAGTTTGTTTTTAAACAAAAAACGACCGATTTTTAACAAAAAATAGAATAAATACATTTTTAGCTTAAAAAATTAATTTTTAACTAACAGAAACAAATTTGTAACAAAATAAATAATTTATAAAGCAACTAGCTCAATTTTAAACCAAAAAATAAATGTTTAATAAAGGAGATAATTTTTTACCAACATAAATGAATTTTTAAGAAAATACATTTGCAACTAAATAATTAAATTTTTAAGTAAAAACAATAAATTAGAAGCAAATTAGTAATAGTTGAATTTCTAGTTGAAATAATTAATTTTTCAACAAAAAATGAATTTTTATAAAAATTGGGAAAATTCATTTTCAAGAAAGGAGTTCAGTTGAAAAAAAATAAATTCTCAATAAAAAATGTAATATTTTGTTTTTCAACTAAAAACGACCAATTTTTAACCAAAAATGGAATAGATGAATTTTCAGTTAAAAAAAGTTTCTAACTAACAGAAACAAATTTTCAGCAAAAATATAATATAAATTTCTAATTAATAAGAATACTTTTTTACGCAAAAAATGAATTCTCCACAAAATACATACATTTGCTTCCATATAATTAAATTTTCAACCAAAAACGATAAATTTTGAACCAAAAATAAAAAAAAATTTTAGTCCACAGAAATTAATTTTCAAACATAAAAACCAATTTTTATAAAAATTGTTAAATTTCAAACCAATAAAATGAAGTTTTAAGAAAGGAGTATAGTTTAAAAAAAATAAATTCTCAATGAACAATTTAATAGTTTGTTTCCTGACTAAAAACGATCAATTTTCAACAAAAAATGGAATAAATAAATTTTAAGTTAAAAATTAGTTTTCAAACAAAAAAAAATTTTCACGAAAATTGTGAAATTTCAAGCCAAAAAAAAAATGAATTTACAAGAAACGAATTTAGTTTTTAAAAAAATTCTCAAATAAAAATTTAATAATTTTTTTTTCAAATAAAAACGATTAATTTTCAACAAAAAATAATATAGTTAAATTTTCAGTGAAAAAACGAACTTTCAGCAAAGCAGTTCATTCTTCAACCAAATAGTTGAATTTCAAACCAAAAAGATGAATTTTCAACAAAATACATACATTTGCAACTAAATAATTCAATTTTCAATTTAACCAGAAAAATTTTTACCAAAAAATGAAATAGTTGAATATTCAGTTAAAAGAATTGATATAAAAAAGCGAATTTTTATGAAAATTGTTGAGTCCTAAACTAACAAAATGAATTTTCAAGAAAGAAGTTTAATTTTTAACCAAAAAAGATACATTTTTTATGAAAATTACAATAATTTAATTTTGAATTGAAAACGATCAATTTCAAACGAAAAAAAGATTTTCTAATTTTTCAGTCAGATACTTGTCTAACTTAAAAGAAAGAATTTTCGGTCAAATACTTAATTTCTTATAGAGTAAAATAATTTTTTTTAAAACGAAATTTAAATTTCGAACAAGTAGTTGGCCTCCTTTTTAAAAATTAATTTTTTATCGTAGTTTCATAATTTTAGTTTAAGTGTATCTCTTTGGATGCAAATTTAACTATTTTGTGACAAGGAATTTTTTTTTTGGTTGAGAATTAATTTTGTTTACTGAAAAAATCCATTTTTGGTTAAAACTTCGTCTTTTTGGTAGAAAAAATTAATTTTCTCGGTTTAATGTTTATTCTTTTTTATTTGAAATGCAACTTCTTGCTTTAAAGTTCATTTTTTGTTGTAAAATTCAACTAATTAATTTAAATTTAAATAATTTTTAAAAAGTTAATTTTTTTGGTTAAAGATGAAGATTCATCATCCTAGTTCAAAAATTCAACTTTTTTCTCGTAAATTTACTTTTTTGTTGTTTTATGAAAAATTTGTCCTTTTGTCTTAAAAATTTAATAATTTGGTGGAAATTTAAACTATTTGGTCGAACATTAACTTCTTTGTTGAAAATTGATATTTTTTGTTAAAAATTACACCACTTTGGTAGAATATTAAACTTTTTTGTTAAAAACTAAACAATTTATTGTAAAATGTAATTATTTTGTTGGAAATTCATTACTTTGTTTAAAATTTAATTTTTTATCTGAAAGTGTAGTTATACCATTTTTTGTGGGAAACTTTTCCTTAGTAAGAGGAAAATATAACTGTTTTTCTTTAAAATTCTTTTTTTTTAAATAAATTCAACTGGTTGATAACTTGTGTTTTTTTTGTTGAAAATTAATTTTTTCTTTGATCTTAATTTTAACTATTTATTTAAAAAGTGCAACTTTTCGAGTTAGAAATTCAACTGTTTTTTTTTTAATTTGCCTTTTTGGTTTGAAAATTTACTAGCTTTCTATTTAAATTATTATTATTATACTATTAGGACATATCCCATTCAAGAATTTCCTTTTGTTTAATTTAATATCACGTACGTTCCGCAACACTGCTCCGACCCAAGTCGCTGATCAATCTCGCTAGCAATCACTCCCGGGGAAGAGCTTCACAAAGTCATCATGTAAACCTCTCCACTTAGTTTGATATTCAAACCAGGCTCCTGTACTATTATACTTTTTTTTACCTATAAATTTAGAATCTTGAAAGAAACGGCCTTAGAAAAACCTTCATGAATTATATTTCATTAGACTTTTTGTAGCTTTTCACTCTAGATATTAAAACCCCTGCATAATGTATGAACATTTCTTAAACGCATGTGAATTATTGCCTTTCGAGTCGCGAGTAAATATCGATCGTTTATGCTAATGTTGATAGTATAGTATAATTAGCAGGTCAAGTCAAAGTGTGGACTCTGAAAAAGGATTCTGTTAAAAGGTATCACTTCAAGGGGTTCAAGGTTGCAGAACCTTCAATTTTTTATTTATTAATACAATCGACGAAAATAGACCAAATTTTAATTGTTACTTTTTATTTGATTTTTAATTTGATTTAATTAAATTTTTCATCTAATTTTTAAATTTTATTTGTTTATGTTGAAATTATTTATTTAAAAAATGTTACATTGATTTTTGTATTTTAGAGTCAATAATAAATTTGTAAGGCTTTTCACAAGGGGTGATTGCTAGAGAGGTTGATCAGCAACCTGGGTCAGTACAAAATTTTTCAACTTTAAACCAAAAAATAAGAATTTTCGACTATTTAAATAGTTACATTTTCAGCTGAAATTATTAATTTTTAATAAAAAAATAATTTTTAATAAAATAATTATATTTTTAACCAAAATGATGAATCTTCAACCAAAAAATGAATATTTAACAAAGTAGTAGAATTTTCAACCAAAAAATATTATTTGCCAGAAGAGAAAAATTTTTAATACAAAAGTTGAGTATTCAAACTAAAAGTCGAATGTTTTAGAAAAATGTTATCTTTAAAACAAAAAAATATGAATTTTTGCCTAAAAAAAAATCAATTCTCAACCAAGAAAAATGATTTTTTTAGAAATTGTTTAGAATGTTTTGAAATATTTTGACCTTTTCTTTTAAAGTTAACTTTTTAGAATAAAAAATAATTACAAAATTCCCATTTGTTGCAAATGTTGCAAATTTTGAAAAATTGTTCTAAAATCTTGAAATTTTTTTTTTTTAATTTTGAAAATCTTTTGGAATTTTCAAGTCTTTTCAGATACTATTTTCAAATTAATTTTCCAAAATAAAAAATCTTTTTAAATTTTCTCAGAAATGTTTCCGAATTTTCTATTATTATTTAAAAACCCAAAAAATCCTTAAAATGCTTAAAAAATTTTATTCGAAAATCTTCAAAAATATAAACTTTTTTCAAAAATTTTTCAAATCTTTTGAAAAAAAAATTATTTTTGACAGTTTTGAAAATCTGTTACAATGTTTGAAAATATTTTGAAATATTTTTTTCGAATTAATTTTTTAAAATAAAAAGTAATTTTTTGAAGAATTTCACAAAAATTTTTTATTTTTTTTTTGTAAATCCTGCAAATTGAAAACATTGGCTCTAAAATTTTGCAGATTTTTTTCAAACAATTTGGAAATCTTTTTTAATCTTCTCATAAAATTAATTTTCTAAAATAAAAAATCATCAAAAATTTTTCTAGGAACCTCAAGAAAATTTTCTCTGTTAAATAAATTTTTTTTTCAATTCTGAAAAATTGAAAAGTTTTGCTTCGAAACTTTCTATTATCCGTTTCAAAATTTTAGGAAATTATGTTACATGTTTTGAAATTTTTTCCCTCTTTGTAAAATCAATTTTTCAGATTAGAAATTCATTTGAAAATTTTCTAGGCATTTTAAAAAAAATTTGTTATTTTTTTAAAATGTTTCGAAAATTTTGTAACAGTTTCTGTATTTTGAAATCTTGATTCAGAATTTTTTTGAAGTTGCCTAAGAACTAAGTTTAAAAAAATTTTCACGTTTAAAAAAATAGTGGTGTTTTCTTTCGTTTGAAAACATCTAATTTTACGAAAAATACCTCCAAAAAATTCTCAAAATAACTTAATTTTTCTTCGTAATAAGGAAATTTAAACTTAATAAATTTTTTTTATATGATTTTATATTATCATTTGCTATCGAAAACTGTACAAACAAAAAATTCGCAATCATTTTTAAAATCATATAAAACGTTTTCGGTTATTAAAACTTTAACGACTTTCAACCCCTTTGTAGTGGCTGAAAGTGATACATTTTTTTTTTAAATCACAGGTTATTTTTTCAAGGTCGCTGCTTACAAATTTTTGGTAAAAATCCAAAATTGAAAATGACGGATTTAAAATGGCAGCGAAAATTTATAAAAATTTCTGGTTGGGTTAGAAAAGCTCACTCTGGGATTTCCGGCTTGCTAATACGAATTTTTGTTTGAAAACTTAAGATTTAAAATGGAGGATCCAAAATGGCGTCGAGGATTTAAATTAGTTTATGGTTTTGGCCAAAAATGCTTACTTAGTTGTTTTCGTGGTCACTGATTGCAAATCTTTAGTAAAAAGAATTAAATAGCGGATTCAAAATGGCAGCGAAAAATGGAGTATCCAAAATGGCGTCGCTAATTTAAATCAGTCTACAGATTGGGCTAAAATGCTTACTATGGTGTTTTAGTAGTCACTGATTGCGAACCTTTGATCAAAAAATAAAATAATTTTAACAGTGGATTCAAAATGGCGGCGAGAAATTGTGGATCTAAAATAGCGTCGAGAATTTTTAATTAGTCTATGGATTGGTCTAAAAATGCTCACTCTAGGGTTTTTATTGTAAATTTAAAATGGAGAATCCAAAACAGCGTCGAGGATTTAAATTAATCTATCGATAAGACTAAAAATTCTTACTCGAGGGTTTTCGCGATCGTCGGTGGCAATTATTTGGTGAAAAAATACAATAATTTAAATGGTGGATTCAAAATGTCGGCAAAAATGATAAAAATCGACGGATTGCTCTAATAATGCCTATTCGGAGATTTTTGGGTCTCTAATTACGAATTTTTGGTCGAAAACTTAATATTTAAAAAAGAGGATCCAAAATGGCGTCAATAATTCAAATTAGCCTGCGGATTGGGCTAAAAGTGCTTACAAGTGGGTTTTGTGGTCGCTCATTTCGGATCTTTGGTCAAAAAATAAAATAATTCAAATAGCGTATTGAAAGTGACAATGAAAAACAGAGGATCCAAAATGGCGTCGAAAATTAAAATTAGTGTACACAGATTGGGCTAAAAATGCTAACTCGGGGGTTCTCGTTGTCGCTGGCTGCAAATTTTTTGTCAAAAAATTATTAAATATGAAAAGCGGATTCAAAATGGCGGCAAAATATATAAAAATTGACTAATTGTTCTAAGAATCCTTATTTGTGGATGTTTAAGATATCTGATTACAAATTTTCTGTCAAAAACTTGAAATTCGTAATTAAGGATCCAAAATGGCGTTAAGAATTTAATTAGGCCTACGGATTGGGCTAAAAATACGTACAAGTGAGGCTTCGTGGTCGCTGATTGCAAATATTTGTTGAGAAAATAAAAAAAATTAAAAAGTGGATTCAAAATGGCAGCAAAAAATAGAAGATTTAAAATGGCGTCGATAATTGAAAAAAGTTAACATGTTAGAGTGAAAATGCTTTCTTCGTGGTTTTCAAGGTCGCTGATTACGATTTTTTTCATCAAAAGCTTACAACTCCAAATGGAGGATCCAAAATGGCGTTCATAATTTAAATTTATCTACGGAATTGGGTTAAAAATTCTTACTTTGGGATTTTCGCGGTCGCTTAGTGAGGATCTTTAGTTTTAAAAAACAGATTCAAAATGCCGGCTAAAATTTAGGTAAGTAGGCAAATTGGATTTAAAATGTTTCCTTCGGGGGTTTCAAGGTCGCTGATTACAAATTTTTGGTAGAAAACTTAAGAGTTCTCAATGGAGGATCCAAAATGGCGTCGGGAATTTAAATTAGTCTATGGATTGGGCTAAAAATACTTACTTTGCGGTTTTCGTGGTCGCCTATTGAGAATCTTTGGTCCAAAATCAAAAAAATGTATATGCAGATTCAAAATGGCGGCTAAAATTGATTAAATTAGGCTGATTGGGCTAAAAATGCTTTCTTCGTTGTTTTTAAGGTCACTGATTTCGAACTTTATATCAAAAGCTTACAACTCAAAATTAAGGATCCAAAATGGCGTGGATTATTTAAATTAGTCTGTGGATTGGGCTGAAAATTCTTATTTGGGGGTTCTCTTTCTCGCTGGCTGCGAATCTTTGGTAAAAAAATAATAATTTGAACAGCAGATTCAAAATGGCTGCGAAAATTTACATGAATGGGCGAATCGGGCTAAAAATGCTTATCGGGGGTTTTCGAGTTACTAGTTGCTAATTTTTGTTTAAAAACCTAAAATTCGTGGTCGCTGATTACGAGTTTTTGGTAAAAAATTTTAAACCCAAAATGGAGGATCCAAAATGGCGTCGATAATTAAATTAGTCTACAAATTTAGCTAAAAATACTCATCCGGGGGTTTCCGGGTCGCTGATTACGAATCTTTGGTAAAAAAATAAATTAATTTAATTAGTGGATTCAAAATGGCGGCGAAAATTGATAAAAATTGGCGAATTTGGGCTAAAAATGACCATTCGGGAGTTTTCGGGTCGTTAATTGCGAATCTTTGGTCTAAAATAAAATAATTAAAATAGGGGATTCAAAATGGCGGCGAAAATTGAGTAAAGTTAACGGACTGGGCTGAAAATGCTTCCTCCGGGGGGTTTTAAGGTCGCTGATAACGAACTTTGTGGTCAAAAACTTAAAATTCAAAATGGAGGATTTAAAATGGTGTCGAGAAATTATATAAATCTACGAATGGGGCTTAAAATACTTACTCAGGGGTTTTTGTAGTCATTTATTACTAATTTTTGGTCAAAAACTTGAAATTCAAAATAGAGGATCCACAATGGCGCCGAAAATTTAAACTCGTCTACAAATTGGGCTAAAAATGGTTTTCAAAGGGTTTTCGTGGTCGCTGATTGCGAATATTTAAACAAAAATTAAAAAATTTGAAAAGTGTATTCAAAATGTCGGCGAAATTGATAGAAATTGACGCATGGGTCTAGAAATGCTTACTTGGGTGTTCCCAAGGTCGCTTTTTATGAATTTTTGGTAAAAATCTAAAAATTCAAAATGGCGGATGCGAAATGGCGGCAAAAATTTGAATCCCTAGCGTCAATTTTAGTTGGAAAGGAAATTCAAGGAAGTTTGAATGCATTTTAAAGCGTCTAATGACTTAGAAATGACGAAGCTGATTAAATAAGGAGAAATTATTTATCTAAATCGATAATGGTTCTGAACGTACGTCGAACGAATGTCCAGAGTGTGATTAGTGCATGCTATAACAGTATAGCTGAAAGCACACGTGCGAGAGTTGGCCCCTTCCTGGGAAACCCCAATTCGGTTCTTCATTTGAATGTCTCGATTATTTGCAGTGGTTTCATAAATGTGTTTATTTTCAAACTAAGTTACATGCATGGAGTTATTCTAAGAAAAATCGAATTTTCAAAAAACTAGTTAAAATTCGATAACAAAAGATGACTTTTTAACGAAATAATTACATTTTTAACAAAATAGTTAAATTTTAAACAAAATAATTAAATTTGAAATTTTAGCTTGAAAAAATTAATTTTCAATTAAAAAGTTAAATTTTCAACAAGAAAAAATAATTATAAACCGAGCTGTTCAATTTACAATCAAATTGTTCAACTTTCAAGCAGAAGGGGACAATTTTCGATAATATAATTGAATTTTCAACCAAATAGTTCAATTTTCCATTAAATGATCAAATAGTTGAACAAAAAAAATTAAACTTGGACAAATACTGTTGCATTTTCAACCGAAACATCAATTGTTAACCGAAAATATAAATTTTTAAGAAAAGGATAATTTTGAAACAGTTAGTTTAATTTTTTACAGATTTGTTGAATTTTTGAGACAAAATACCCAAAAATATAAATTTTCATAAAAAAAGTTCATTTTTAATATAATATTTTAATTTTTAACTAAAGACGATTAATTTCCAGCCAGACAATTGAGTTTTCAAAAAAAATCTATTTTACAACTAATAAAATCAATTTTAAACAAATTACATCAGTTTTAAATGAAACAGGTGATTTTCAGTCCAAAAGATGAATTTTCAATGAAAAATGTACTATTTTGGTTGTCAACTCAAAACGATCAATTTTATAACAAAAATGAAATAAATCAATAATTAGTTTTAAAAAGTATTTAAAAAGTGTTTTTGATGAAGGAGATTAATTTCCTACAAATAAAAACGCATGTACAAACAAAATATATAAGTTTTTAACTAAATAGTTGAATTTTCAACTAAAAACGATTAATTTTTAACAAAAAAAAAATATTCAAGTTTTTAGTTGAAAAAATTATTTAAAAAAAAAACAAATTCCTACTAAATATTTAGTTCATTAACCAACTAGTTGAATTTGGAACCAAAAATATGAATTTCCGATCAAGAAGATTACTTTTCTACCAAAAATGTTTAATTTTCAACAAAATATATACGTTCTCAGACAAATAGTTGAATTTTAAACTAAAAAAGATAAATTTTCTTCCGGGAATAAAATAGTTAACTATTTAGTTTACAAAATTAATTTAGAAACAAAAAAAAACGAATTTTTAACAAAATATTGAAATCTGCAATCAACAAAATTAATGTTTAACAGAGTCTTTTAACTTTTAATCAAGTAGATGAATTTTCAACAGAAAAGATGAATTCTTAATTTTCAACCAAAATAAATAATTTTTGACAAAATAATAAAATCTTAAATAAAATATTTTAATTTGTTAACACATAGTTTATGTATCAAACTTTAAAGATTAATTTTTCTTACCAATTAGTTAAATTAAAAAAAAATTAATTATCAACAAAAATTTTGCATTTGTAATTTAAAAGGAATGAATTTTCAACCATATAGATGAATTTTTAGCAAAATAATTCAATTGTCGATCTATAAAGTTAAAATTTAAATCCAAAAAACGGAATTTAGTAGAAACCAAAGAAATTAATTTCTAACAAAAAAAGTAATTGTTGATATTTTAACGAAATTATTTAAATTTTAAGCAGAAAGGCAAATTTTTACCAGAGAGATTAATTCTCAACTGAAATAAACAGAATCTTGAATAGAAATAGTTGACTTTTCAGTTTAAAAAATAAATTTTAAACAAAAAAATATAAGGATTTAAATATGTGAATTTTCTACCACAATAATGGAATACCTTACAAAAAAGAACAAGTTTTAAACGAAACAGTTAAATTTTTAAGCCAAAAAAATTAATTTCCTACAAAACAATTAAATTTTCAACCTAAACATATGATTTTTCAAAAAAAGTTTATTTTCGACCAAACAGTTGAATTTGAAACTGAGAATGGTCAATTTTCAAGAAAAATGAAATAGATAAATATAAAATTTAAAAAAAAATAAAAAAAAAAAGAATTTACCAAATATTTCCATTTTTTTTTAAGAGGTGGATCTTCAACTAATGAAAAAATTTTTTAACTCAACTTATCTTAATCTTTTAGCTTTTATCACCAAATTTTTTGTAGATGGAGTATTTGGTTGATTCAATAAAAAAAATTTGGTTTCAGCAATCGAATATTTTTTTGAATTAACCTAAATTTGTTTTATTCAACCAGATTGTTATGTTCATTCGAAAAAAACAATTTTTTTAATTCGACATTTTTTTAAATAAAACACCTGAATTTTTATTGAAAAAGATTAATTTTCTACAAAAAAAAAAAAGAATTCACAGCAAAGTACATAAATTTTCTATTAAAATTATTAATTTTCAAAAAAAAAATAAAGAAATTTCAACATGATAGTTTAAACTTCAAACAAATAGTACAATTTTCAACGGGGCAAAGAGGCGAAGATTAAAATTTTTTTTTTTAGTTACAAATTCCACTATTTGGTTAACAATTTTTCTTTTAGGTTAATAGTAAATTTATTTTGTGGAAAATTTGTATTCTTTTAAAGGAACCTAATTTTCTTTCTTAAAAATTCATCTTTTTTAAAAAATTCATCTTTGTGGTTCCAAATTTAACTATTTTTTTGAATTTTTTTTTTTGTTGCATTGAAACTTTTCGTTGAGAATTTACCTTCTTTATTTAAAGTTTAGAGTGGAAAATTATAACAGTTTTTTTATGTAACTATTCCATTTTTTGTTAAAAATTTATATTTTAAATTGAAAATTGATTTTTTCTATTTGAAAATAAACTATTTAGTTGAAAATTCATGTATTTTCTTGAGGATTCAACTATTTTGCTAAAAATTCTTATTTTTGGGTTGAAAATTCAATTGTTTTGTAGAAAAGACGTCTTTTTAGTTTAAAAATTAATTTCTTTCTAGATACCATCATTTTTGGCAAAAAATGCAATTGTTTGGATAAAAATTCGTCTTTTTGGTTGACAATTCAAATATTTTGGTAAAAAAGTTCACTGTTAGGTTAATAGTTAAACTATTTATTTGAAAAATTAACTGCTTGGTAGAAAATCATCGTTTTTGTTGAAAACTCATAGAGTCGAGTCGAAAATTCAACTTTTTTGTGGAAAATTCATCTATTTTATTGAAAATTTGTTCTTTTAAATCGAAAATTATTTTTTTTTTTTAAATAATTTCTTTTAACTGAATATTTAGATTTTTCATCTAAAACCTGGTAACGGGGTTTATGAATGACCCCTAATCGACTGAAAATTAAAAAACTCTGTTTCAATACAGAGGGAAAACCTTTATCTGCAACATGTAATTTGTTCCATATTCTTATCATTTTTTTCTGCAAAAATTTCGACCATAATTTGTATGAAAATGGAGGCAGTTAAATTTTTTGTACAAATAGTAGTGACAATAGAAAGTGAAAGTCTCGTCTGCCTTCTGAATCCAATGCTGGTATGGGATTCAGACCCCCCTCTTGATGGGAGACGAGATGATCTCTCGTGGGCGGATCCTTGCTTCTAACATTTCACGTACGCTAAAGAATAACGTCGAGCATGAAGTACAATGGCATATGGTTACCAGCATCTGACCTCGTGTAGAATGTCACATTATAATATGAATAAGCAAGCACGTGTATTTCGGAACGTTACTAACGGCACGCGACTTACTTGCTTCTTACTTCTTATTATTGCTTAAGAGTCATTGCCGCATTGCCGGCTCACGATTACGTGTTATTTTTATTTTAGATATCTTTTTTCACATTCGCCGTAGACACATCAGAGACACTTAAACCTTAATCAGGAGTCACAGTCTTTTCCCTTTTTTCTTTTCCCATTTTACCCCTTTTACCCCTTTAATTGATAAAATCCTGTAAAATAGGGAGCCAACAAGAGAAATATTTAGAAGAATTGCTGTCCTTCTCTCTTATTCATAATCAGATCGATCCCTTGACTGCCATGTGATTCACTCTACTCCTGACCATAGTTCGATTATGTGCTTCAACGCTCTATTTTCTACCATTCTACTGTCGCACTTCTTCTTTGTTTTAGGTACACATAAGATATCTAGCTTTCTTTCGTGTATTGTTTCTCCTTATTCTCTTTTCTAAAGATCGTTTACTCCTTTAGAATTACAAACACTTAGTTCCCATATAGCAGCTAAAACTAACCTACAAAAATTTGGGAGATACAATTCCATGCCTCTTGAAATGCTGTTTGTCTCTTTAATTCATAATCAGATCGACCTCTTGACTAACATGTGATTTACTTTCTAGTCCTGACCATAGTTCGATTCTGTTCTTTAACTCTCCATTTTCCATCGCTCTAATGTCGCATTCTTTTTTCTTTGTTTAAAGTACACATAAGACATGTAGCTTTATTTTATGTATTGTTGTTCGTAATTTTTTTTCCTTTAGATCATTCACCCCTCTAGCATTCCAAGCATCTGTCCCCCTCTAACGTCTGAAACTTACCCACAACAATTTGGAAGATTCAAATCAATGCTTCTTGAAATGCTGATTGTCTCTTTTATTTATAATCAAATCGACCCCTTGACTCATGTAATTAATTTTCTAATTCTGACCATAGCTCGTGTCCGTTCTTTAACCCCTTATTTATTCACTCCTCTAGCATTCCATACAATCAGTCACCGTTCCGCGCCGGAAACTAACTTGACACAATCTGCGACATACAAAGCCATTCTTCTTGAAATGCTGTTCGTCCCTTTTATTTATAATCAGACCGACACTTTGACCACCATGTAATTCATTATTTACTCCTGATCATACTTCGATTCTATTTTGTAACTCCCCCTTTTCTATAACTCTAATGTCGCATCCCTTTTTCTTTGCTTTAAGTACATATATTATAAGATATATAGCTTCCTTTGGTGTATTGTTTCTCGTGATTCTCTTTAATTAAGAGCATTCACTCATATAGTATTTCATGCACACATTCTCCATTTAGCGCATGAAACTATCTCACAACAACGTGGAAGATTCATATTTATACTCCTTGAGATGCTGTTTTTCTCTCAAATTCATAATCACACTAACCCTTTGATTACCATGTTATACACTCTCGACTCCTGACCATAGTTCGATTATGTGCTCTAACTAACTTTTCTCTATTACTATAATGTCTCATCCCTTTTTCTTTGTTTTATGTACACATGAGATATCTAGCATTTTTTTGCTTATATTGTTTTCTGCAATTCTCTTTACTTAAGATCTTCAACCCCACTTGCATTCCAAACACCCAGTTTCTATTCAGCGACTCAATTTAACACACAAAAATCTGGAAGATACAAATCGATGCCTCTTGAAATCCAGTTTGCCTCTTTAATTCATAATCAGACCTACTCCAGGACTACTATGTGATTCACTATCTACTCCTGACCATAGTTCGATTCTGTTTTTTAACTCACAATTTTTTATCACTCTACTGTGGCATCCCTTTTCTTTGTTTTAGATACGCATACGATATCTAGCATTCTTTTGTGTCTTGTTTTTTGTAATTCTCTTTTCTTTAGATCCTTCAACCCTCTAGCATTCCAAATACTCAATCCGCTTTTGGCGCCTCAGCTTAATACACAAAAATCTGGAAGATAAAAATCAATGCCTCTTAAAATTCTGTTTGTCTTTTCAATTCATAATCAGACTTACTCCTTGACTACCATGTGATTCATTATCTACTCCTGACCATAGTTCGATTCTGTTCTTTAACTTCCTATTGTCTATCATTCAAACGTCGCATTCCTTTTTCTTTGTTTTAGGTATACGTAAGATATCTAGCTTCCTTTCGTGTACTAGTTCTCTTAACTTCCTTTCCTTTAGATCCTTCACCCCTCTTGCATTCCAAGCACCCAGTCTCTATTTAGCGCCTTAAATTAACAAACAAAAATTTGGAATATACCAATATATACCTATTGAAATGCTGTTTTTCGCTTAAATTCATCATCAAACCGAGCCCTTGACTACCATGTGATTCACTATCTATTCCTGACCATAGTTCGATTCTGTTCTGTAACTTCCTATTATTAATAACTCTAATGTCACATTTCTTTTCTTTGTTTTAAGTACACATAAGGTGTGCTGGTTTCTTCAGCTTTAACCAAAAACAGTTGTATTTTCAATAAAAAAATTAATTTTCAACAGAAAAATTAATTTTAAACCAAAAATAAATTTTTAACCAAAAGCTGAATTTTTAACCAAAAGCTGAATTTTTAATCAAAAATATGCATTTTTAACAAAAAAGATCAATTTCAACCAAATAGTTTAATTTTCTACCAAATTGGTGAATTTTCAAGATAAGAAGATGAATTTTCTATAACGCAGTTAAGCTTTCTTTCGGAAAATATGAATTAAAAAAAAGAAAAGTTCATTTGGTTCATAATCGACTATTTCTGAATACACATATTTTTGTGTTAAAAGTCCAACTGTTTTGTAATAAATACGTTTTTCCGGCTAAAATTTGTACTGTTTTATTAAAAATTCGTCTTTTTGCGAGCAGAACATTCTATTATTTTTGTAGCAAATTCAATTATTTGAGTATTTATATTTTTTCGGTTCCAAATTAATTTTTCAAAATAAAATTTGAACTAGTTTAGTTCAAAATTTAGTTTTCTGCTTGCAGATTCTCCTTTTTGGTTTAAAATTTTAACTATTTGATCAAAATTATTTTTCACTTTTAAATGAAAAATCTTTCCTGGTTGTAATTTCAACTCTTTTGTGAAAAACTCATATTTTTGGTTTAAATTCAACTATTTGACGACAATTTTTTTTTAGTTGAAATTTGATAACTAAAAATTTACCTATTTTGTTCCTTGGTTTTAAATGTATATTTTTTCATTAAAAATTAAACTTTTAAATTGTTAATTGAGAATTCTCCTTCTTTGGTTGACAATTTATCTACTTGATACAAGTTGAAATCCTTGGTTAAAAATTCATTTAATTGGTTTAATATTGCACTATTTTTATGAAATCTGTTTTTTTCGGTTAAAAAAGAATTTTTTAATAGATAATTTTCTGATGGAAAATTAATTTTCCTAATTAAAAATTCAACTATTTGTTTGACAATGCAACTGTACGGTTGACAATTAATTAGTTTTGTTTAAAGATTCAACTATTTTTTTGGAAATTTGGACTTTTTGGTTCAAGAATCATTTTTTGGTTGACAATTTGACAATTTTGTTGACGATTGGCTTTATTTTCTGTTGAAAATTAATTTTTTGAAGTGAAAATTCATTTATTTAATTTCTATTTTAATATTTACTTTTTTGTTTATTATAACTATTTTAGTTATTATTATTCCTTTTTCAGTTGCAAATCAATATTTTAAGTTAAAAATTGATTTTTCTTGGTTTAAAAATCAATTACTCGATCTGAAGTTAAACTACTTTGTAAAAAGTTAATTTTTTGGAGGAGGCTGCAGAATCCTTATTTAAGTTAAAAATTTAACTATTTAGTTGTAAATCAATGTTGTTGTTGTAAACTTATATTTTTCGCTTACCATTCAAATCTTTTGTGTGAAATTAATCTGTTCATCTTAAAAATTTAACAATCTGACTATAAATTAAACTATTTAGTTAAAAATTCAATTATTGTAAAAATTAACTTTTTGGCTAAACAGTTAACTATTTTGTCACAAAAACTAACTATTCGATTAAAAATTACACTATTTATTTAAAAATTTAACTATTTTATTAGAAATTCTTTTTTTTTTGTTAAAAATAATTTGTCCGCCTGGAAATTAAACTATTCTATTTTTCATTATTTATTTATTCTCTATGAGTTAAAAATTTAATTATTTGTTATGATTTGGTGTAATATTTGGTATAATTCATTATTTTGGTTAAGGATTCAACTATTTTCTGTTAAAAAATTTATCTTCTTTTTGTCAAAGGTCTAACTTTTTTTTAATTCATCCTTTTGGATTCGCAATTCATCTTTTATAGTAGAAAAATTATTTCTCTTGGCTGCAAATAATCTTTATTTTAAAAAATTAAAATTTTTGGGTCAAAAATTTATTTTCATCCGAGTGAGTTCAATTTTTTAAAAGAAAAAATTATTTTTCAATCCAAAAGGACGAATTTCCAACGAAACAGTTGAATTTTCGACGAAGAAAAAGTATCTTAACAAAATCTCTGAATTTTAAAATTCGACTAAAAACAGTTATTTTTTCAATCAAAAAATTACTTTTCAACCAAAAATACGATTTTTCAACTAAAAAGATCAAATTCAACCAAATAGTTCAATTTTCTACAAAATTGTTGAATATTTAAGTGAAAAAGACGAATTTTCTACAAAACAGTCGATATCCAACCCTAAAAAATGAATTTTTAACAAAGAAGTTTGTTTTTTATCAAACAGGTGAATTTTTAAACCAAGAAACATTTTTCATCGAAAAAAGAAAAAACCCCACAAAATTTGGGGGATTTTCTAGCCAGCAAGACTAATTTTCTACAAAATAGTAGAATTTTCAACCCAAAAATATGAATTTTTCAGCAAAAAAGTTAAATTCTTAACCAAAAAGATAAATTTTTAATAAAAACAATAAATTGAAAAAATAATCATTTAATTTTTAATCGAGTTGTTAAATTTTCTACCAAAAGTATGCATTTTTAACAAAATAGTTGCATTTTAAACAAAATAATTACATTTTTTGACCAAACAGAATTTTTAACCAAACAAGGTGAATTCCAAACTAAAAGTATAATGGTATAATTTTCAACAAAAAAAAAACTTTTAACTAACAATATTTGTAGAAGATAAAAATGGCTCTATAGTATATGCAAATATTGGTAAGAAAAGACGCTTAGTTTGGTGCCATTTACGAGATGCACATATGATTTATCCATAAAGATACATTTTTGAGAAAACAGTTGAATTTTTTACAAAAAAAAAAACTTTACAAGACGATAGTCGAGTTTTTAACAGAAAAACTATTCCAACTAAAAAGTACAATTTTTAACGAAAATACATTGACACCTTGACTACCCTGTAATTCACTATCTACTCCTGACCATAGTTCGAGTCTGCTCTTCAGCATCCCATTTTCTATCATTCTAATGTTACATCTCTTTTTCGGTTTCAGGTACATATAAAAAATTTAGATTACATATGCGCATATATTTTTGTAATTTTTATTTCTTAAAATCATTCACTCCTCTAGCATTCTGTAAACCCAGTTCACATTTAGCACCTGGAACTAACACACAACAATTTAAGACATACAAATCCATGCATCTTGAAATGCTGTTTGTCTCTTTAATTCATAATCAGATTTGCCCCTTTGCCTACCATGTGATTTGCTATCTACTCCTGGCCATAGTTCGATTTTGTGCTTTAACTATTTATTTTCTATCAGTCTTATGTCGTATCTTATTTTCTTTCCTGTATTTTTTTTCTAAATTCTCTTCCTTAATATTATTCACCTCTCTAGTATTCTATAAACCCAGTTTCCATTCAACACCTGATCTAACTAATGGAAGTATAAGAGATACAAATGTATGCCATTTACATGTTTTCTTGCCCTCTCATCTATAATCAAACTAAATCCTTGACTACCATGTGATTCACTATCTACTCCTGACCATAGTTCGAGTCCGTTCCTGAACTCTTAATTTTTCATAATTTCTATCATTTCAACCAAATAGTTTGATTTTCTACCAAGCTGTTGAATTTTCAAGCCAAAAAGGTGAATTCTCTATAAAAAAAGTTGAGCTTTCAACCCGAAAATATAAATTAAAAAAAAAAGAAATGTTTATTTGGTTGAAAATTAATTGTTTTTAGTTAACATAATTTTGGCTTAAAAATTCGACTTTTTTGTTAACAAGTCATCTGCTTTGCGAGTAAAATATTCTATATAAGTTTGAAATTTTAACCATTTAATTAAAATTATTTTTCTCTTCCAACTGAAAATTCTTTCCTGGTTAAAATTTCAATTGTTTTGTTAATAAATCATCTTTTTTGTTTGAATTAAACTGTTTTTGGTTCTAAGCAAAACATTTTTGTTTTGAATATAAACCATTCTGTTTTTTGATGAAAATTCACCTTATTAGTAAAATATTAATTATTTGGTAAAAATAGATCCTTTTAATTATATTGTAAAAGATTTAATTATTTTTTAAAAAAATAAACACTTAGGTTGAAAAAAACAACTATTTGGTTGAAAATTATTCTTTTTTAGTTTAAATTCGACTATTTGGTTGAAAAATTAACTATTTGGTTAGAAATTTATTCTTGAAGTTGGAACTTAATAACTGGAAATTGAACTATTCTATTTTTTGCTTGAAAATTCATCGGTTTTTGTTAAAAAAAAGACTATTAAATTTTGTATTGAGAATTCACCTTTTTTGTTGACAATTCATCTACTTGGTACAAAGTTAAACTCTTCTGTTAAAAATTCATTTTATTGGTTTAAGATTTACTATCTACTCCTGACCATAGTTCGAGTCCGTTCTTAAATTTCCTATTTTTTATCACTTTATTTCGCATTCCTTTTTCTTTGTTTTAGGTAAACATAAAATATCTAGCTTACTTACGCGCATATATTTTGGTAATTTTCTTTCCTTGAGGTCATTCACTTCTCTAGGATTTTATGCACCCAGTCTTCTTTTAGCGCCTGAAATATGCCTACGACAATCTGGTAGACACAAATCCATGCCTCTTGAAATGCTGTTTTTCTATTTAGTTCATAATCAGACCGACCCCTTGACTACCATTTGATATTCTATCTAACTCCTGACCATAGTTCGAGTCCATTCTTTAACTCCATACTAGATCGTCATGCGTGAGCGCGCACCTTTTCCAATTTTTGGTATAAAAAATGTTAACGTTTTAATAATAAACAATCATAAATGTATAAATAATCTGATTTTCTCTGAACAGGATTGGTATTTGAATTGATTTAAAAACAATTAATTGTTCCTATGATTAATGTATCTTCTACGTTTAAATAATATTAAAAATAGCTGAAATATGATACAATATATAAAGTGTAATTTTTGTTTTTATAGTAGGTGTAAATAAAATAAAATTTGTGAAGTTCGAAGATTTTCAGTTAAAATAGGGACATTGTATCTTCATTTTAAGCAAAAATAGAATAATTAAATTTTCAGGTGAAAAAATTTATTAAAAAAAACAACTTTTCATAGAATAGTTGAATTTTGAACCAGAGCGATAATATTTCAAATAATAAAGTGAATTTTGAAAAATTGTAATTTCTACCAAAAAGATAAATTTACAATAAAATACATGAATTTTTAACCAAATTGTTAAATTTCCAATGAAAAATAGAGGAATGAAATTTTTAGTTAAAAAAATTGTATAAAAAAATGAATCCTCAACATAATAGTTGAATTTGCAGCAAGCGAGATGGCTCTTCAAATAATAAAATGAATGTTTAACAAAGAATTTGAATTTTCAACTAAGTAGTAACTGAATTTTCAACCACGAAGATCAATTTTCAACGAAAAATAAAATAATAAAAATTTATCAGTAAAAAAATTAATGAAAAATGTTAATCTAAAAAAGTAGAATATTGAAATTTTTAGTAAAAAAATTATTAAAAAAAAATTTTCAACAAAATAGTTGAATTTTCAGCAAGAGAGATGGCTCTTCAAATAATAAAATAACTTTCTAAAAAGAAGTTCAATTTTCAATCAAGAAGATAAATTTTGTACTAAAAAAGACAAACTTATTATAAAATCCATCAGTTTTTAAAGAAATTTTTGAATTTTTCACTAAAAGTGATCAATTATAAACCGGAAACAATATAAGTAAATTTCTAGTTAAAAAATTAATTTAAGAAAATGAATCTAAAAAAATATTTGCATTTTCAATCAGAGAGATGGATCTTCAAATACTTAAATGAGTTTTTAATAAATAAGTTGAATTTTCAAAAAAGCAGTAAGTGAATTTTCAACAAAGAAAATTAATTTTCTACCATAAAAGCTGAAGCAATAAAATACATCAATTTTCAATTAAATTGTATGATTTTAAATGAAAACGATTAACTTTTAACTGAAAAAAGAATTATGAAATTTTAAATTCTCAACCACTATTAAATAAATGTTTAACAAGGGTTTTCAACTTCCAACCAAGTACTTTAATTTAAAAAAAAATAAAATAATAATAATTGTCAATTAAAAATTGTATAGACGAATTTTCAATGAAAAACAGACAAATTCAAGATTAGTCGAGCGTTCGAGTTTAGCCTTCACAGTTTTTAAACAATTTATTTTTTAAAAAAACCCTTCACAGTAAACTTTTTTATATTTTTCTAAACAACTACTCTACCGAAAGTTTTTCCTTGCTCAAACTTCCCTCGAAATACGAGGCGCTCAACGATTATATCACGCGAATTATACAATAGTTTGGAAAATGATTTTTATATTTTGTTTTAATAAGAATTATAACTTTTTTCTTACACAATCGTCTTAAGTGTATTATAGAGGGTATCTTAACCGAGTTTTATTAAAGAATTCCTAAAACTGTCCAATTAAGTGTTATGTGTTGTTATTCTACGAGGACACTAGAGGACATATGCCGCGCATTACAAAGGTAAAGGTGGGGTCTACGAGCGGTACGGCAAGGTGGCGGTGGATTGATGGAAAAGCAGCGAGTCGTATTACCGCCTTCGAACTGCGATTCGTATTACCGACTTCGAATTGCGATTCGTTTTACCGACTTCGAACTGCGATTCGTATTACCGACTTCAAACTGCGATTCGATTGCCACTC
>JAUELO010000366.1:1177821-1196423 GCA_032357855.1 Amphibolips quercusostensackenii
CTCATTGGCTTCAGGTACTTATAAGATATCTGGCTTTCTTTTTTGTACTGTTTCTTCCCAGTGCCTATTCAGCGCCTGAAACCAACCCACAACCGAGCCTACAACTATTTGGGAGATACAAATGTATGCCCCTTGACATGCTGTTTTTCTCTCTAATCCATAATTAGACCATTCTCTTGAATACCATGTGATTCACTATCTACTCCTGACCATAGCTCGAGTCCGTTCTTTAACTCTCCATTTTTTATCACCCTAATGTCACTCTATCTTTCCGAGGCTACTACATTTTGAATTAAAAAAATTTTTTTTTGAATAATCAAAGGTGCTAAAGTTTGCTGAAATTTTTTATTGGCTTCTATTAAATCAGTTCGCATTTAAGCAAAAAAAAAAAACAAAAGAGCAGATATTTTTTGAAAGCAGTAAAAAAAAAAGAATTCTTAAAAAATGGAAAACGAGTGGAATAGGGGAAAGAGTGTTAAGTCTGGGAAATGACATAGTCTCTGTAGAAAGGGGAAAGTTGTTTCAGGGGAAGATGTAAGTGCTTCTATGAAAAGTAATAAAATTTCACTTGTAAATGCTAATATTGGTGAGAACAGTTTCTCTTAAATCCTTAAAATCTCTTTTCTTTTGGGAAAAGTAATAAAAAGTGTCGATCAATCTTTGATTTCGTGGTGAATTTCCACTAGAGTCGGTACTCAGAAGGAACCCTCTGATCTTCGTCCTCTTGTTCCCTGTTTATCACCCAGTCTCAGGTTACTCCATAAAATAGTCGGACTACTGTGTCAATGAATAGGCGTGTACTAAAAAAAAAAAATAGTGTTTTCTCCCTAAAACTCGAGGCTTCATTTCACGCCTGCCTGCCAAGACTTTCGGCAAGATCACTTCGGCAAGCTCCATTTCCTATAAATCATCGACTTCACACGGTGGTCGAAACGACTTCTGTCCACCCAAAACTCGATCCTCTTCTCAATTTTAACACTAGTATAAATTGACCGGAAAAGAAAAAAAAAAACAATTTTAGCCTTTTTTCTGTCACTGATTAATTTTTAATAAAAAATTTGCTTATGTTTATTTTTTCATGTAATTTGGTTCAGAATTCATCTCTTTTGGTGAAAAATCAAATTATTTAGTAAAAACAAGTATTTTGTTAAAAACTCATTTTTTTGTGGAAGATTCAACTATTTTGTGAAAATAATCTTTTTTTCAAAAACTTATATATTTTTTGGTTGGAAATTAAACTGTTTAGTAGAAAATTTTCCTTTTTGGTTCATGAATTCCGCAATTTAGTTGACATTTTTTTTATTTATATGAAAATTTGTCTTTTTAGTTTGAGAATTCTTCTCTTCTGGTTCAAAACGTAACGATTTGGTTGAAAATTATTAATTAATAAATAAATTAATAATTAAATTATTACAATTTTTTGTTTTAAAATTCAATTATCTAGTTTGAAGGTAAATACTTTGTTACAAATAAATATTTTAAATTGAAGGTTCATCTCTTTGAATAAAAATTAATTTTTTTACTAAAATTATAACTATTCCATTTTCACTCAAAAATTAATTTTCTTTGGTTAAGGATTAAACTTCTTGGTTAAAAATTGATGTATTTTATTAGAAAATCTTCTTTTTGGCTCGCAAATTCGACCATTTGGTGCCTTTTTTTTCTTTTTTGACCAAAAAATCTTTCTTGGTTGAAAATTTAACTATTTAGTTGAAAATAAAATTCTTTTTTAAATAAACTTTTTTTTCAATTGAAAAATCAAATGTCTTGTAGAAAATTTGACTTTTTGGCCTAAAAATTTAACTAATTCAACTTAAAATTTATATATTTCCTTAAAAATAAACTTTTTTATGTAAAATTTGATTTTTTTGTTAAAACTTCAACTGCTTTCTTAAAAATTCTTATTTTTGGCTTGAAAATTCAACTGTTTGGTCAAAAATGATCTTTTTTGTTCAAAATTCCATTGTTTTGTACAAAAACTCTCTTTTTGTATTAAAAATTTAACATCTTAGTGAAATTTTATTTTCTTTTGACTGTAAAATCTTTCCTGTGAAAAATCTTTTTGGCTTGGAAATTCTACTAATTGGTTAGAAATAAACTTTTTAGTTGAAAATTCATTTTCTGCGTAAAAAATTCAACTTTTTTGTTAAAAATTCGTTTTTTTGATTTCAAATTTCAACGATTTCTTAAAAATTCAAAGTTTTGTAAAAAATATGTTTATTTGTTTTAAAAATTTCAACTATTTAGTTGAAAATTCTTCTTTTTGTAGGAAATTATATTTTTTGTTGAAAATTTCATTTTTTTGCAAAACAATTGTCCTTTTGCATTGAAAATCAAAAAATTATGGTAAAATTTTTTTCTTTCTTGAGTGAAAAATCTTTTTTGGTTCAAAACTCAACGATTTAGTTAAAAATGGAAGTTTTTGTTAAAAATTCAAATTTTCTGTATGAACATTCTTCTTTCTTGTAGAAAATTCATCTTTTTGGAATAGAAATTCAACTATTGGTTTAAAAATTACCTTTTTTGTTGAAAATGAACTTTTTTGTTGAAAATTAACTTTTCTGTTAAAAGTTTATCTCTTTCTTGAAAGTTAAAGCTTTTTGTAGAAAATGTGTCTATTTGGTATTAAAAATTCAACTATTTCGTTGAAAATAAACTTTTTTTGTTAGAAATTTATATTTCTGGATGAAAATTCATCTGTTTTGTAGAAAATTTGTTTTTTTGGCTTCAAAATTCGACTATATGTTTGAATATTTTACCGTTTATTTAGAAATGAACTTTTTTATTGAAAATTTTATTGTTTTGTAAAAAAATGGTATTTTCATGTCAAAAATTTAGCAATTTGGTCAATTTTTTTTCTTTCTAAACTGAAAAATCTTTCTTGGTTGAAATTTTAACTTATTGCTTAAGAATGAATCTTTCGTTGAAAATTAATATTTTCTAGATAAAAATTCAACTTTCTTGTAAAAAATTCAACTTTTTGGCTTGTAAATTTAAGTATTTGGTTGAAAATTAACTTTTATGTTGAAAAGTCATATTTTCGGGTTGAAAATTTAACTGTTTTGTAGAAAATAAAATTTTTTTAAGGAATCAACTTTTCTGTTAAAAATTTAACTTTTTTGGAGAAAATTAAACTTTTTTGTAGGTAATTCACCTTTTTGTCTGTAATATTCAACTATTTGGTGGAAAATTAAGTTTTTTTTTTAAATTGATATTTCTGGGTTGAAAATTCAACTTTTCTTAAAAATTCAAATACTTTGTTAAAAATAAACCATTTTGTTGAAAATTCATATTTTTGGGTTAGAAGCACTGTTTTCTATAAAATTCGTTTTTTTGGCTTCAAATTTTAAGTATTATTTTTTTTTAAATTTTAATGTTTAGTTAAAAAGGATATTTTTCTAGGTATTTCTTATTAAAAATTTCATTGTTTTGCAGAAAAATTCTCTTCTTGTGTTGAAAATTTAAGATTTTTTGTTTGTTATTTCGTCTTTTCTGCTTAAAAAATCAACAATTTTTTTTAAATTTAACTTTGGGTTGCAAAGTCATATTTTCTGGATGAGAATTTAAGTGTTTTGCAAAATATTAATCTCCGTGATTTCATATGGGGTCAAAATTTTTTTTTCTTTCTTGACTTAAAAATATTTTTTGGTTGGAAATTAAACCATTTGGTTAAAAAAGAAATTTTTGTAAAAAAATTAATATTTTTTGGTCAAAATTTCTATTTTCTTGACAAAATTAAACTTTTGTTTTGGAAATTCAACTACTATTTGGTTCAAAATTTTACTGTTTGGTTAAAAATTATCTTTTTTGTTGAAAATTTTATTATTTTGTAGAAAAATTGTCTTTTTGGTTTCAAAATTCAACTATTTGGTTGAAAATTCTGATATTTGGTTAAAAATAATCTTTTTTGTCAAAAATTTCATTGTTTCGTAGAAAATTTGTCATTTTGTATTAAAAATTTTACAATTTGGTCAATAAATAACATTTTTTTTAAAGTCATTTTTTCGGGGGTGAAAATTCGATTGTTTAGTGAAAAATTTGTCATCTTATCTTTAAAATTTATCTTTCTTGTTTGGAAATGAATTTTTTTGTTAAAATTCAACTATTTCGTTGAAAATTTCAGTGTTTGGTTGAAAATAAACTTTTTTGTTGAAAATTCTATTGTTTTGTAGGAAAATGTTCTTTTTGTATTAAAAATTATACAATTTGGTGAAACTTTTTTTCTTTCTTGACTGACAATTTTTTTGGTTGAAAATCAAACCATTTGGTTAAAAAAGAAATTATTTGTAAAAAATTAATATTTTCTGGGTTAAAAATTTGACTTTTTTTTGAAATTCGTCTTTTTTATTTAAAAAATCAACAATTTGTTCAAAATTAAACTTGTTAAAAAGTCATATTTTCTGGATGAGAATTTAACTGTTTTGTAGAATATTAATCTTCCTGGATTTCAAATTTGGTCAACATTTTTTTTTCTTTCTTGACTAAAAAATCTTTTCTGGTTGAAAATTTAACTATTTGGTTGAATAGGAAATTTTTTGTTGAAGGTTAATATTTTCTGGTTGAAAATTCTATTTTCTTGAAAAAAATTCAACTTTTTGTTTTGGAAATTCAACTACTATTTGGTTGAAAATTTTTACTGTTTGGTTAAAAATTATCTTTTTTGTTGAAAATTTTATTATTTTGTAGAAAAATTGTCTTTTTGGTTTCAAAATTTAACTATTTGGTTAAAAATGATCTTTAATTGTCAAAAATTTTATTGTTTTTCAGAAAAATTGGCTTTTTGTATTAAAACTTTAACAATTTTGTTAAAAAATAACATTTTTTTTTTATTTTTTCGGGGTTAAAAATTCGATTGTTTAGTGAAAATTTGTCATCTTGTCTTAAAATTTATCTTTCTTTGTTTAAAATTAATTTTTTGTTAAAATTCAACTTTTTCGTTGAAAATTCTAGTGTTTGGTTGAAAAAAAACATTTTTGTTGAAAATTCCATTGTTTTGCAGAAAAAATTTTTTTTTGTATTAAAAATTATACAATTTGGTGAAACTTTTTTTCTTTCTTAACTTAAAATTTTTTTTCGTTGAAAATTAAACCATTTGGTTAAAAAAAAATTATTTGTAAAAAATTAATATTTCTTGGGTTAAAAATTCAACTTTTTTTTGAAAATTCAACTTTTTTTTGAAAATTCTTCTTTTTCACGTGAAAAATCAACAACTTGTTTAAAATTTAACTTGCTAAAAAGTCTTATTTTCTGGATGAAAATTCAACTATTTTGTGGAATATTAATCTTCTTTGATTTTGAAGGTCAGAATTTTTTTTTCTTCCTTGACCAAAAAATCTTCTTGGGTTGAAAATTTAACTATTTGGTTGAAAATGAAGTCTTTTGCTGAAGATTAATATTTTTTGGTTGCAAATTCCAACCCCTTGAAAAAATTTTTTCTTTTGTTTTGGAAATTCAACTACTATTTAGTTAAAAATTTCACTGTTTAGTTAAAAATGGTCTTTTTTGTTAAAAATTTTATTTTTTTGTAGAAAAATCATCTTTTTGTTATAAAAATTCAACAATGTGGTAGAATTGTTTTTTCTGAACTAAAAATTATTTCTTGGTTGAAAATTAACCTGTTTGGTTAAAAAGTGAAATTTTATGTTGAGAATTAATATTTCCTGGATGAAAGTTCCACTTTCTTGTAGAAAATTCTCTTTTTTGGCTTGGAAATGCAACTTTTTGGTCGACAATTGACTATTTGTTAAAAATTTATATTTCCTGTTTGAAAATTCAATTGCTTTGTTAAAACTTTGTCTCTTTGACTTGAAAATTCAATTATTTGGTTCAGAATAATTTTTTTTAAATTTATATCTATGGGTTAAAAATTTAACTGTTTTTCGAAAAATTTATCTTTCTGGCTTGATAGTTTAACAATTTTGTTGCAAATTAACTTTTTTGTTGAAAAGTCATATTTTTGGGATGAAAATTTAACTGTTTGGTGGAATATTCGTCTTTTTGGATTTTACATTTAGTTGATTTTTTTTTCTTTTTTCACTGAAATCTTTTTTAGTTGAAAATTAAACTATTTTGTTAAAAATGCATTTTTTGAATATTCATATTTTAAAGTTGAAAATTTAACTTTCTTGTAAAAAATTCGCTATTTTGGCTCTAAAATTTAACTATTTGGTTAAAAATAAATTCTATTCCTTTTAATTAATATTTCACGGTTGAAAATTTAACTTTTTGTTACGAAATTTATTTTTTGGCTGAAAAATTTAACAATTTGTTTGAAAATTAGTTTTTTTATTAAAATTTCATATTTTCGGGTTGAAAATTCTGTTTTGTGGAATATTCGGCATCTTGGCTCAAAAAACCATCTTTCTTGGGATAAAATTAAATTTTTTGTATAAAATTTAACTTTTTTGTAAAAAATTTAACTATGTGGCTATAAAATTCAACTATTTCGTTGAAAATTAACTTTTTTTGTTAAAAATTCGTCTTTTTGGCTTCAAAATCTAACTATTTGGTTCAAAATAATTTTTTTTTTCATTTATATTTCGGTGTTAAAAATTTAACTGTTTTGTAGAAAATTCATCTTCTTGGCTTGAAAATTCAACAATTTGGTTAAAAATTAACTTTTCTGTTTAAAAGTCATCTTTCTTAGTTGAAAATGAATTTTTTTGTTGAAAATTAACATTTCTGCTGAAAATTTAACTTTTTTGCAGAAAATTTGTCTATTTGACTTTAAAAGTTTCATTTTTCGTTAAAAATGAACTTTTTGTTAAAAATTTATATTTTTGGAGTTAAAATTCAACTATTTTCTTTAATTTTTTTTTTTTGTTTCAAAATTCAACTATTTGGTTAAAAATTCTGCTATTTGGTTAAAAGTGATCTTTTTTGTCAAAAATTTCATTTTTTTGTAGAAAAATTGTCTTTTTGTATTAAACTTTCAACAATTTGGTAAATAAATAACTTTTTTTTTTAAAGTCATTTTTTCAGGGATGAAAATTCGATTGTGTAGTGAAAAATTTGTCATCTTGTCTTTAAAATTTATCTTTCTTAGTTAAAAATTTATTTTTTCGTTAAAATTCAACTACTTGGTTGAGAATTCTCGTGTTTGGTTCAAAATAAACTTTTTGCTGAAAATTCTATTGTTTTGTAGAAAAATTTTCTTTTTGTATTAAAAATGATACAATTTGGTGAAACTTTTTTTCTTTATTGACTGAAAAATTTTTCTTGTTTGAAAACTAAACCATTTAGTTGAAAAAGAAATTATTCGCAAAAAATTAATATTTTCTGGATTAAAAATTCAACTTTTTTCTTAAAAACTCATCTTTTTGACTCGAAAATTCAATAATTTTTTAAAAATTAATTTTTTGTTCAAAAACTATATTTTCGTATTAAAAATTCAACCGTTTTGTGAAAAAATTCATTATCTTGGCCTAAAAGTTTATCTTTATTGGTTCAAAATAAACTTTTCTTTTGAAAATTTAACTTTTTTGTTGAAAATTCCATTGTTTTGTAGAAAAATTGTCTTTTTGCCTGGAAAATTCAATAATTTGGTTAATTTTTTTTTCTGGACAGAAAATTTAACTATTTGGTTAAAAATAATTTTTTTTTAAATTATATTTTCTGGGTAAAAATTCATCCGTTTGATAGAAAATGTGTCTATTTGGTTTTGAAAATTAAACTTTCTGTTTGAAAATTCTACTGCTTGGTTAGAAATGATATTTTTTATTGAAAATTCCATTGTTTTGTAAAAAAATGTTCTTTTTATATAAAAAATCCAACAATTTGGTGAAATTATTTTTCTGTCTTGACTGAAAAATCTTTATTGGCTAAAGAATTAACAATTTGGTTAAAAATGAATTCTTTGTTAAATTAATATTTTCTGCGTAAAAAATCAACTCTCTTGTAGAAAATTCCCCTTTTTGTTTTTAAAATTCAAATTTCTGGTTGAAACTTAACTTTTTAAGTAAAAATTCATATTTCTGGGTTAAGAGTTCAATTTTTTGTTAAAAATTTGTACTTTTGGCATAAAAATTCAACAATTTAGTTTAACTTTTTTTTTCTACGCTGAAAAATCTTTCTTGGTTGAAAATTTAATTGTTTAGTTAAAAGTGAAACTTTTTGTTTAAAGTTAATATTTTCTAGTTATAATTTTAACTTTCTTGTAAAAAATTCACCTTTTTGCTTATAAATTCAGCTATTTGGTTAAAAATTACCTTTTTTGTTAGAAATTAACTTTTCTGTTGAACATTTAACTTTTTTGGAAAAAATCCAACTTTTTAGTAAAAAATTCGCCTGTTTGGCTTCAAAATTCAACTGTTTGGTTGAAAATTAAACCATTTGTTGCAAATTCATATTTCTGGGTTAAAAATCAAATATTTTTCAAAAATAAACTATTTTGTTGATAATTCATATTTTAGGATTAAAACGGTAACAGTTTTTTTAAGGATTCGTTTCTTGGCTTAAAAATTTATCTGTTTGTTTGAAAATTCTACTATTTGTTTAAAAAGGACCTTTTTGCTAGAAATTTCATTATTTTGTGAAAAATGGTCTTTTTGTGTTAAAATTTCAACTTTTTTTTTTTAAATTCGTGTTTTTGGGTAAAATTATCTTTTCCGTTGAAAATTTATCTTTTTTGTAGAAAATTTAAATTTTTGGTAGAAAATTCAACTTTTTTTATATAAAATTTTTTATTTGGCTTTTAAAATTGAACTATTTGTTTACAAATTGTACTGTTTGATCAAAAATAACATTTCTTTTTTGAAATTCCACCAATTTGGTGAATTTTTCTTTTTTTCTTGACTGCAAAATCTTTCGTGGTTGAAAATTTAACTGTTTGGTTATACATGACATTTTTTTTTATTAAAATTTTCTGGCAGAAAATTTAACTTTTTTATACAAAATTTTTTATTTGGTGTTTAAAATTAAACTATTTGTTTGCAAATTCTACTGTTTGATTAAAAATGACATTTCTTTTTTGAAATTCCAACAATTTGGTGAATTTTTCTTTCTTTCTTGACTGCAAAATCTTTTTTGGTTGAAAATTTAACTGTTTCGTTATAAATCACATTTTTTTTTTAATTAAAATTTTCTCGTAAACAATTCAACTTTTTTGTAAAATATTTGTCTTCCACCTTGCAATTTCATCTATTTGGTTTAAAATTCTACTGTTTGTTTACTAATGCGTCTTTTTAGCTTTAAAATTTAACTATTTGGTTAAATACCTTTTTGCTTATAAATTCAACTATTTGGTTAAAAACTACCTTTTTTGTTAGAAATTAACTTTTCTGTTAAACGCTTAAATTTTTTTAGAAAAAATTCAACTTTTTAATAAAAAATTCGCCTTTTTGGCTTAAAAATTCAAATATTTGGTTAAAAATTAAGTTATTCGTTGAAAATTCATAATTCTAGGTTAAAAATTCAAATATTTTGTTAGAAATAAACAATTTGATGATAATTTATATTTTTGGATTGAAACGGCAACTGTCTTTTAGAAAATCCGTTTCTTGGCTTAAAAATTTATCTGTTTGTTTGAAAGTTCTACTATTTGCTTGAAAAAGATCTTTTTGCTAAAAATTCCATTTTTTTTAATGGTCTTTTTGGGTTAAAATATTAACTTTTCTTTCAAAAATTTCGTCTTTTTGGTAGAAAATGATCTTTTTCCTTAAAAATTTATCTTTTTGGAAAAAATTTAAATTTTTTGTAGAAAATTTAAATTTTTGGTGAAAAATTCAACTTTTTTTATATAAAATTTTTTATTCGACTTTTAGAATTAAACTATTTGTTTGCGAATTCTACTGTTTGATTCAAAATGACATTTCTTTTTTAAAATTCTAACAATTTGGTAAATTTTTCTTTCTTTCTTGACTGCAAAATCTCTCTTAGTTGAAAATTTAACTGTTTGGTTATAAATGATATTTTTTTTAATTAAGATTTTCTGGTAGAAAATTGAACTTTTTTGTGAAAAATTCGTCTTTTACCTTGGAATTTCATCTATTTGGTTAAAAATTCTACTGTTTTTTTTTAAATTCGTCTTGTTGGCTTTAAAATTTAACTATTTGGTTAAAAAACTTTTTGCTTATAAATTCAACTACTTGGTTGAAAATCACCTTTTTTGTGAGAAATTAAATTTTCTTTTGAGCACTTAAATTTTTTGGAAAAAATTCAACTTTCTAGTAAAAAATTCGCCTTTTTGTCTTAAAAATTCAACTACTTGGTTGAAAATTAAGTTATTCTTTGAAAATTCATATTTCTAAGTTAAAAATTCAAATATTTTGTTAAAATGAACAATTTGTGGATAATTCATATTTTTGGATTAAAAGGGCAACTGTTTTCTGGAAAATTTGTTTCTAGGCTCAAAAATTTAACTGCTTGTTTGAAAATTTCTGTTTGGTCAAAAAGGATCTTTGTTGAAAATCCCATTATTTTGTAGAAAAATGGTCTTTTTGTGTTGAAATATTAACTTTTCTTTCGAAAAATTCGTCTTTTTGGTAGAAAATGATCTTTTCCGTTAAAAATTTATCTTTTTGTAAAAAAATTTAAATTTTTGGTAGAAAACTCAACTTTTTTTTTTAAATTTTTTATTTGGCTTTTAAAATTGAACTATTTGTTTGCAAATTCTACTGTTTGATTAAAAAAAAATTTCTTTTTTATAATTCAAACAATTTGGTAAATTTTTCTTTCTTTTTTGACTGCAATATCTTTCTTGGTTAAAAAATTTAACTGTTTGGTTATAAATTACATTTTTTCAAATTAAAATTTTCTAAGAAAAAATTATACCTTGTTGTGAAAAATTCGTCTTTCACCTTGGAAATTCATCTATTTAGTTGAAAATTCTACAATTTGTAAACAAATTCGTCTTTTCGGCTTTAAAATTTAACTATTTGGTTAAAAACCTTTTTGGCTTAAAAATTCAACTATTTGGTTAAAAATTAAGTCATTCGTTGAAAATTTATATTTTTGGGTAAAAATTCGAATACTTTGTTAAAAATAAACTATTTTGTTGATAATTCATATTTTTTATTGAAACGTCAACTGTTTTTTAGAAAATTTGTTTCTTGGTTCAAAAATTCAACTGCTTGTTTAAAAATTCTGTTTGGTCAAAAAGGTTTTTTTTGTTGAAAATTCCATCATTTTGTAAAAAATTGGTCTTTTTGTGTTAAAATTTTAACTTTTTTTCGAAAATTCGTCATTTTAGTTAAAATTATCTTTTTCGTTGCAAATTTATCTTTTTTGTAGAAAATAAAAATTTTTTGTGGAAAATTTAAATTTTCTGTAGAAAGTTTAAATTTTTTGTAGAAAATTTAAATTTTTTGTAGATAACTCAACTTTCTTCATATGAAATTTTTTTGTGTGGCTTTAGAAATAGAACTATTCGGTTGAAAATTGTACTGTTTGATTAGAAATAAAATTTCTTTTTTGGAATTCCAATAATTTGGTGAATTTTTTTTTCTTTCTTCACTGCAAAATCTTCCTTGATTGAAAATTTAACTGTTTGACTATAAATAAAATATTTTCTTTAATTAAAATTTTTTAGTAGAAAATTTAAGTAACTTGTAAAAAATTCATCTTTTAGCTTGGAAATTCATCTATTTGTTTAAAAATTCTGTTTGGTTCAAAATTCATCTTTTTGGCTTTAAAATTTAACTATTTGGTTTAAAACAATTTTTTTTTAATTCATATTTTAGGGTGAAAAGTTCAACTCTTTTGTAGAAAATTTATGTATTTCGCTTTAAAATACAACTATTTTTCTGAAAACAAACTTTTCTGTTAAAAATTTATATTTTTGTCTAGAAATTCAACTGTGTTCTAAAAAATTTCTTGTTCTTGGTTTTAATATTCAACTATTTGGTTGAAAATAAACTGTTTTGGTGAAAATTTATATTTTTTTTTCTAAAAACTCATTATTTTGTTGAAAATATGTTTCTTGATTGAAAAATTTTTCTTGGTTAAAATCTTAGTATTTTTATTAGAAATTCGTATTTTTTGCTTAATAGTTTAACTATTTAAATTGACTTTTTTGATAAAAATTCATCGACTTAGGTTTAAACGTAAAATGTTTCCTGAAACATTTATATTTTTATCTTAAAAACTCAATTCTTTTCTGAAAAATTATCTTGTTTGATAAAAATTATTATTTTTTTTTTAAATTAAAAATCTGAACATTTTTTTTTTTGAGAAATTAATAAAAATTAAGTTAGTAACTATTTTTGTTAAGAATAATCGTAATCAATATTTTACTATCTGAAGCGTGCTGATCTCATTTTTCTTTTGATTGTATTCACTCTAATTTACTATTTACGATCGTCTTCCATAAATAATAAGTACATGTGTTAACAAAGGATTAATATGATTTATGGAACTTCAATGGTGGTCTCGCTCATCAGTTGACATACCAAGATAAAATGATAAAAATTCAGCCGATTGAATTTTCAAGCGATCTCATTGGAATAATTAAAATTTGTCAAGGCCACGAATTCTTGAAATTGAAAAAAAATTAGACGTAATAAATATTTTAAAAACTGAAGCCTGCAAATATTACTACGTTATCAATTTTGGAATATTTTTGACCTCTTGTAGCTTAAGAAATTAGTTTCTAACGAAAACAAAAAATTATTCTTCGAAAAAGAAAATTAATTTTTTACTCTAAAAGACGAATTTTTGACAAAATACATTAATTTTCCACAAAAACTTTAATTTTTAAATCAAAACTATAATTTTTAACAAAAGAGTGAATTTTCTACTAAGTAGTTAATTTTTCAAATCAGTAATTCAATTTTTAACCAAAAAGTTCGATTCTCTGCCAAAATAGTTAAATTAAAAAAAAAAATTCTTAACCGAAAATCTAATACTTACATTTTTAGTTTGAAAAATTAATGTTTAATAGAAAAAAGGAATTTTCTACTGGTTTAATTGAACTAAAAAAGACGGATTTGTAAAAAAAATAAAATACTTAGATTTTCAGTTAAAAATTAATTTTTGGCAGAAAATTAATTTTTCTCCAGTTGAAATAAATAAAATAACAAATATTGAAAAAAATAGTTAAATTCACAACCATAAGATGAATTTTCAAAACAGAAGATTAATTTTTTAGCCACAAGAGACGAATTTGCAAAAAAATGCATAAATTTTACACAAAAAAAGGTCTTCTTCCAAGTAGGCAATTTTTTAAATAGTTTAATTTTTTTAAATAGTTGAATTTTCAATTAAAAAATTTAATTTCTCAACTAAAAAATATAAATTTTTTACTAAAAATGAAATAGTTAGATTTTCAGTTAAAAAAATGGGTTTTTAATAAAAAATTAATTATTTTCCAGTAAAATTTAACAAAAAAAGACGAGATTTTAATAAAATAGTGGATGGAGAAAAGATAAATTTGCAAAAAATACGATTGACTTCCTACCCAAAAAGGCAAATTTTTTACAAAATAAACGAATTTTCGACAAAAACTCGAATGTTTACATTGACAGTGTAAATTTTTAAGAAAAAAGTTAATTTTTTACCAAGCACTTAATTTTTTAAATAAATAGTTTAATTTTCAACTAAAATAGTTGAATTTTTAACCAAATAGCTGAATTTTTAAACAAAAAGTTTTTAACCAAAAATGTAATAGTTACATTTTTAGCTTAAAAAATTAATTTTTAACAAAATAAAAACAAATTTTCTCCTAGTTAAATTTAATCAAAAAAATAATTCTTATTCATTAAAATAGTCAAATTTGCAGCTAATAAGATAAATTTTTAAAAAAGATGATTAATTTTCCACCCCAAAAAAAGAATTTGAAAAAAAATACACGAACATATTGCAAAAAATAGTTAATCTTCTTCCAAGCAGTTAATTTTTTTAGCAGTTTAATTTTTAACAAAATGGTTAAATTTTCAACAAAAATTTATCTTGAACTAAGTCTCCAACTAAAAAAAAATTGTAACCAAAAATGAAATAGTTGAATTTTATGTTTTAAAAATTAATTTAAAAAAAATGAATTTTTGTCACCTAAATTGAACCAAAAAATACGAAATTTTAATAAAATAGTTTAATCCACAGCTAAGATGATGATTTTCCAAAAGCGATTTCTTTTTAACCCAAAAAGACAAATTTTCAATAAACCAGATAAATTTTTCACAAAAAACTTGAATTCTTAACCAACACTAAAAACTTTTAACAAAAAAGTTATTTTTCTACCAAGAAGTTAATTTTTTGAATTTACAGCCAAGAAGATAAATTTAAAAAAAATCCATTTTATACCCAAAAAGATAAATCTTCAACAAAATACATCAATTTTTCACAAAACAATAACATTTTTTATTCAAAAACTAAGTAGTTGAATTATCAATTAAATAGTTAAATTTGAAAAAAGTTTTTCATCAAAACTGGAAAAGGTAAATTTTTATTTAAACACATGAATATTTAACAACAAAAAATGAATTTTTCACTTGATAATTTGAATGAAAGAAACTGATATTTAAAAAAATAGTTAAATCCACTGTCAATAAGATGAAATTTCAATTGTTAATTTTTTAAATAATTTATTCTTCTACAAAATACTTGTATTTTTTACCAAAATAGTTGAATTTTGAATTAGAAGAAATAAGTTTTTAACTGAAAAAGGTATATTTTTAACTAAAAATGAAATAGTTACATTGACAGTAAAAAAAAATTAATTTTTTGCCACTTAATTTAAACAAAAAAGGCAAGATTTTAACAAAATAGTTAAATCCACATTTTTAAAAAAGAAGATTAATTTTATACCAAAAAGATAAATTTCCAAAAAAATAAATAAATTTTACAAAAAAGTAGGTAATTTTCTTCCAAGTGTGTATTAATTTTTCAAATAGTTTTTTTTTTAAATAAAAAATATGAGTTTTCAACTAAAAATGATAAATTTTTAACGAAAATTTTTAAAGAAAAGTTATTTTTTTTCATTTGAATTGAACCAAAAAAACGAGATCTTAGCAAAATAGTTAAGTCCACAGTTAAATGTTCAATTTTTAAAAATAAGGTTAATTTTCTACCCAAGAAGCCGAATTTTCCACAAAAAACTTAATTTTTTAAATCGACAGTATAAATTTTTAACAAAAAAGTTAATGTTCTAGCAAGTAATAAATTTTTAAAATAAATAGTTCAATTTTTAACGATATATTTAAATTTTAAACTAAAACAGTTTAATTTGCTACTAAAATGGTTAAATTTTTAACCAAATATTTTAAATTTCAAATAGAAGAGATCAATTTTCAATCAAAAATATAAATTTTTTTTCAATAATGGAATAGTAATATTTTCAAAAAAATTGGTTAAATTTTTCCCCCTCAAAGATGAATTTTCTGCTAAAATGATCAATCTTTAAAAAAAAAATTAGGTTTTGTTAACCGTTTCCACAAAATAGTTAAATTTTCAGCCCGACATTTCCAGTTAAAAAAATTAATGATCAATAAAAAGAATAAAAATTTTCAAACGGTTTAATAAAACCAAAAAAGATAAATGTAAAAAGAAAAAGTTTTGAACCGAAAGTGGAATAGTTACACTTTGAACTTAAAAATTTAATATTCAACAAAAAGTAGTTAATTTTTTAAATAATTTAATTTTTATCATCATAGTACAGTTTTCTATCATAATAGTTAAATTTAACATTAAAAAGGTTATTTTTCAACGAAAAAAGGTAAATTTTCAACCAAAAAGATTAATTTCCATCAAATAGTTCAATTTTTAAATAAAAAAGATCAATTTTCAATTAAAAATATAAATTTTCAACTAATACTGGAATATTGCAGTTAAAATTTATTTGTTGACAAGAAAGACGAATTTTCAACCAAATATATTAATTTTACACAAAACAGTTAAATTTTCTACCAATTTGTGAATTTTTCAAATTTGTATTTAAATTTTCAACCAGGCAATTGAATTTTCAAAAATTAAAGATTAATTCGAAACGAAAAGTGTAATTGATAATATTTTATTTATTTGGATCATAAACAGTTAAACGCAGTAAAAATAAAAAAATATTTACCAAAATAATAAAATTTTGAATAAAATAATTAAATTTTCAACCAAAAAGATAAATTTTTAATTAAAAAAGATAAATGTCAACCAAATATTTGAATTTGTAATTAAAAAATATAAATTTTCTTCTGCAGATGGAATAGTTAAATTTTTGTTTGAAAAAAAATGTTAATTTTCAACCAAGAAAGAAAATAATTTTTGATCAAATATTTAAATTTTCCAGTAAAGAGATGAATCTTAAACCAAACAATGTTACTCCCCCCCCCCCCACCGCAACGTATTTTATGGACGATCTCGCACAGTAATACCTGAAATAAATAATAATTCTAATCGACGAGAATAATTAATAAACCAAGATAACATTTTTTAGATAATTCGTCCTATTTCCTGGAAAGTTTCCTCCTCTTATCAGAACGATACTCTGTTTACCGTAGGTTTTGCACTCACACGATTTAATCAGTCAGTTCCTGTCTGCCGAGATGATATATTATCAAAAATAGCCCGGGAATTTCTCACGCCTCGAATTTATATAAAATGAATGAACTATGATTAGAAATAAAAAGAAGGGAAGGGGCTGTGAGAAGACGTGATTTTTGGAAGGACGAAGAGGAAATACAATCGGCAAATGGCAGATAGTGGCGTGATCAGACGGCGCTACAACGTCACTTCCGCCACAGGGTGATAGGCTGACGCATAATTTCCGGTCCGAGGTGGAGGATCCATCGATCAAACAAGAGGTTACTCAGGAGATAGAACGCGTGCTGTTAATTGCCTTCTGCTCTTGGGACCAAGTACGCCTAATGAAATTATACTTCAATCTGATCCCAATGACATCACTAAAAAAGATACGATTCTGAACAACTTTAATTTTTTCTTGAAAAATTCGGCTTTCGTCCTAAAAGGTCGTCCAGTATGACTTGGCACTTTTTCTAGGGATTCTTTTTGCATCCCAGTAGAAAGTGCTTCAAGGATTTTCAACCCAGATTAATAGAAATTATTTTATGAAGATTTTAAATGTTGTTTTAAATTTGTTTCTTCCAAAATCTAAAAAAATATTAGGCTGAGGTCAATTTAATCATTCTAAAAGTTGTAGATCTTATTAAGACGAATATTTTTTGTCCCTACACTTTTTCCCTAAAATTATTATTTTTCATGAAAAATGGAAAAATGAATTATACTTCAATCAGTTGTGTAGATGAAGCCTGGCGCCGCCAGGGTACTTTTTGTAAAGACCTAGCGGGGCCAGACCACTTTCTAGTTACACAGACAATTTTTCTAGTTATGGGCTATCCATTAATTACGACACCAATTTTTTTCCCTCCACTCCCTCATCCAAATGTGTCGTAAATTTCAATTTGAATTTGTTTCTCCAAAAATTCGGCTAAACATCCAAAAAGGTCGTCCAGCATGACTTCGTCCTTTTTTTAGGTATTTTTTTTGCATCCCGGTTGAAAATCCTCAAACTATTTTCAGTCCAGGTTAATAAAAATTAAGTTATGAAGATTCTAAATTTTGTTTTAAGTTTTTCATTTTGAAAATCTCGAAAAATATTAATCTGAGCTGGGTTTATTGCATGTGAAAGTTATAGATCTCATTGAGACTAATATTTTCTGTTAAGAAACTTTTTCCCTAAAATTATTATTTTTCATGAAAAATGAGAAAAATGAATTATGCTTCAATCAGTTGTGTAGACGAGGCCTGGCGGGGCCTGGCGCCACCAGGGTACTTTTTGTAAAGACCTGGCAGTGACAGACCACTTTCTAGTTACACGGACAATTTTTCTAGTTATGGTCTATCTATTAATTACGACACCAACTTTTTATTTTTTTTTGTCCCCAATCCCTCACACAAATGTGTCCTAAATTTCAATTTTAATTTGTTTTTCCAAAAATTCGGCTAAGCTTCCAGAAAGCTCGTCCAGTATAACTTTTTACTTTTCCTAGGGATTCCTATTACATTTAAGTTAAAAGTCCTAAAGAATTTTCAGCCTAGGTTAATAGAAATTAAGTTTTAAAGATTTTTGATTTTTTTACAATTAGTTTTATACAAAATCTCAAAAAATGTTAATTTGAGATAAGTTTAATAAATGTAAAAGTTGTAGATCTTATTCAGCTTTTTATTTTTTGTCTTAACGATTTTTCCACAAAATCATTATTTTTTACGAAAAATGAGAAAAATAAATTATACTCCAATCAGTTGTGTAGATGAGGCCGGGCGCCGCTAGGTACTTTTTGTGAAGACCTGGCTTTTCTGGCCTTCCTTTTGCATTCCAGTTAAAATTCTTTAAATGATTTTCAGTCCAGGTTAATAAAAATTAAGTTATGAAGATTCTAAACTTTGTTTTTAATTTGTTATTTCCAATATCTCGAAAAATATTAATCTGAGCTAAGTTTAATGTGTGTAAAAGTTGTAGATCTCATTGAGACTAATATTTTTTGTTGTATCAATTTTTGCCTGAAATTATTATTTTTTATGAAAAATGATAAAAATTAATTATGCTTCAATCAGTTGTGTAGACGAGGCCTGGCGCCGCGCCGCCACAGTGGGGTGAAATCGGAAAACGAGGTTCAAAATGACATTTAGAACGCAATTATGCACCGATTTTAGAATTTTTT
>JAUELO010000366.1:1200630-1229079 GCA_032357855.1 Amphibolips quercusostensackenii
ATTAATTAATTAATTAAGGTCTAATTCTATGCAATACAAAGTAATCTTGGGTAATCCAGAGTAATCCCTCATACAAAGGTAATCCAGGATATTCTGCTTGCAGCTAGTAATTGTGAAATTTAAATTGTAAAAACCTAGAAGTAGCAATATTGCATTCTGAATACAGAATTTCGAGTGCATCGCTTTACTTCCCATATGCATCGCTCTTCCTTACATGGGCGTCGGGTTTCACCACATATGCGTCGCTTAGACTCAGTTGACGTTACCAATAAATTTCTTACAATTTCAAAAAATAATAATAAAATTAAAAAATGAGTAATCTTGAGCTTGACTGTACACCTAGAACATCCTCAATGGCTGTATCGGATTCTGCGAGTCGCTTATCAAAATGCAGAAGCGTGAGAACATAGCTTTGTCTCAGTCGTTGTCATATCTCTTGACTCATTAGTGGCAATGATACTCATATCTCCTTAATACCTCAGGCTCACATACAAACTCCCGCAAATTTCGAGGGGCTCGTGTTTAACCATATGCAAACAATCTACGGATTGTTGTTATCATTAGGTGTGACATCCTCTCGTTATTTTATAAACAAATCTTGATTTGAGTCAGCTCGTCTCTGATCATAAACCATTTCCGACTTATCATCATGGAAAAATTTCTCCACTGAGCCAAGCTTAAAAAATATGATTTATTTTTTATACTCATTTCTACTTTTAAGAAAAAACGTCATATTCGTCAGTGATTCCAATTCTTATCATGTATGTAAATTTGGATATGAAATATATATCTATTTTATATGTAAAAGAGCCAATTCAATTGAATTGGTACACTTAAACGGGGTAATTTCGGACATGTGGGGTAAATTCGCACATTCCTGAAATAAATACTTTAAATTACTTAAGGTGGTTTTAACCAGAATATGGAATCAGTTGAAGCCTTAACTTGTTCTAGATTTCAGTTTAAACCACCTTAAGTAATCTAAACTATCAATTTAGGAATGTTCGTAATTACCGAAAAGGTCTGATGCATCAGTTAGAGAAATGTTATTTATTTATATGTATTTTTTATAGTGTCCACTCTAAGGAAAATGGATTATACTGCTTATGATCTTAGATTCAAAATTTTAGAACAGCAAACTGTCCTAGATTAAAAAACCTAAATTTTCTCTAAATCAAAAAAATATTATGCAGGATGCTGGAACAAGGAAATAGTTACATAATACTGAACTCTTCTATGTAACAAAACCAAGTTTAAATTGGTTTCTTCAACCTCAGAGAACTCATTGTCTTAATATGACATAATATAAAATATGAAAAGTAATCATATTGAAATAATTAAATTAAAGTTATTAACTATTATTATTTTGCTTTTATACAGAATGAACGGAAAATTTAAAATGACTGTAATTTCAGAAGTGTCTGGAAACGAAATTTAACGACCTCTAAATCGTTAGAAATAAAAAAAAATCCTGAGTAATTGGGAAGAGACACTAAAGATGTGTATGAAGAGCTGATGGAAGACTTTAATTTTTAAGATAAGATATTTGTATCCACAGATAAACAATAAAACATGATAAATTTTTCAAGCAGTCATGATAATCGGCACGTACTACATTTTTGATATTTGTACAATATATGATTAGTTAAACATTGCTTCCTCTTCTGGAATGGCAGTATTTTTCGCTTATGTGAGCACTGAGCATCTACATAGAAAAAATTTGTTCTTAAAGGATCAGAAATTGTTTAAAACAAATATTATTTTAAGTTTCACTATTGTTTTTGTTAACTATCTCTATGGTTTTATTTTGCTGTTTTTTAATGATTATGTAACACCACCTGAGAAAAATTGCAATTCTTAAAATATCTATAGATTTAAAATCGAAGGAATGGATTCAAAAGAGGAACAAATTTTGAATTTAAAAAAAATTTTTTGAATTAGCAAGGCTTAAAATGAAAATTGAAAAAATTTGGAAAACTGTTAAAATATAGATTAACTTTAAAGGATATTAAATTTGAAAATTTTATTAACCGACATTGTCTGCAAGTTTCCACCTTGACAAACCCATAAAAAGCCAAAATTTTAATTTGAAAAGATTTTTAAATTTTTGGAAATTGTTATTAACATTTTACTACAACACTATAATTTATCAACTTTCTTAGACTAATAAAAAGTTGAGAAAAATTCAAATTATGATATCGGTAAAAATCATCCGGGACTGGTAACAAGAAAATGATCGGTACCAACAATAATCTAAGAAAATTCAAAATGAATGATTAAAAATAATGTAAATCTAAAAAAAGATTTTTCAAAACTTTAAACAGAACGTAAATTTTTGAAGATTTCTGGAGAAAGCTTTTTAAGAATTTTGAAAAGTTTTTACAGAATCTAACAAAATAATGTTAATGAAAATTAAACAAACAAAAAAGGTTTTAAAATTCCTAATTAAATTTCAAATTATTGTTTTGTTCAAAAATGCATTTCACGACAAAATTCAGGAATATTTCAACAAATTTTAAGTGATTTCCGAAAATTTTGAAAAAGATTGTAAAATATTTTAAAACAAAGTTTGTAAATCTTAGATTATTACAAAAAAACGTATATGTTCCAAAGATATTGAGAAGTTTCAAGAAAATTTCAAAAACTTTCAAACAAAATGTAGATTTATAAAAATGTTAAAAAAAAGCTTTTCAAACATTTAAAACGTTTTCAGAAAAATGTACAATATTTCTTAAGATTGGTAGGAACATTGAAAACGATTTGAAAATTTTTGAAGTTTTTTAAAAAATTCGAAAATAATTTATATTTTGTGAAGATTTAAAAAAAAAATTAATAAATTTGAGAGGTTTCAAAAAAATAAGAAAAATATTTCTTAAAATTCATAGGAAAATAAAAAATGATTTGTCATTCTGAGAACATTCTGTTAAAAAAATATTATGGAAGAATTTAAAAAAATTCCAAAAATTGCCAAAATTGTCAACAAAAAAATTGAAGAGATTTTGAGACAAGTTTGTTAATTTTGCAGGATTTCAAACAATTTCAGGACAACTTTGAACTGATTCTAAAGTTATTTGAAAATTGTCGTAGTTTCAAAAAAATTCAAAAATATTAAAAATTTTGAGAAGATTTCGATAAATGTAAAATTAAATGTAGATTTTAAAAAATTCCTTAAGAATCATCTGTTTAAGAATTTTAAAAAGTTTCAAGAGATTCAAACAAAATTTCTTTAAATTCCTGGTCAAATTTCAAATGACTTTTTTTTAACGGATTTTAAAAGGAAATTTAGAAAGTTTTTAAAAGATTTAGAAGTTTTGAAAAAATATTTAAACATTCAAAGATTACCGAAATTGTCAAAACAGACTCGGGCAGGTTTCAGAACAGATTCGGGCAAGTTTTAAAACAAGTTTTTTAATTTTGCAATATGTTAAAGAATTTTAGGAAAACCTTAAATTATCTCTAAAGGTATCTAGAAATTGTCGTAGTTAAAAAAAAAATTCAAAAATATTTTAGATTTTGAAAATATTTCAAATAATTTAAAACAAAATGTAGATTTTTTAAGATTTTAAGAATTTTAAAAGGCTTAAAAAACTTTTTCTCGAGATTTCCGGGAAAATTTTAAATGATCTCTTATTTTTTTAAATTAATTTTTTAAGAGAATTTCAAAGGATCTCGAAAAATTCCAAAAAAATCTGAAATATTTTTAAGCAATTTTTTTGATTTTAAAAGATTCTTCAAAATTTCAGGAATTACTTGAGTTGGTTTATTTAAATATTTTTTGTTGAGAATTAATCCTTTTTGGTTGAAAATCTGACTAATGGATTAAAAATTAAACTACTTTTCTAACAATTAAATTTTTTGGTTGAAAATCCGACATTTTAGTTAAAAATTCATCTTTGGTTGAAAATGTAATTATTTCATTAAAAATTCGTCTTTTTTGTAGAAAATTATTTTTCATGAGCCATTTTGGCTCATTTTATAAAAAATCTTGAGAGCTAACATCTTGTTGAAAAATACTGTGAAATAAAAAAAAATCTTGTAAATTTTCTACATTAATTTTCGACTGAAATTTTTAAAAACATTTTCGAATGTTCTTAGGAATCTTAGAAAGATAGTATTTATATAACTTTTAAAACAAACTGATAATACTTATCTCCTTGTTCTCAGATTTCAGAATCTAATTTTATCTGGACTTTTAACAAATAATTAGATATTTGAAATTTTTATTTTGCATTGAAAATTATTTTTTCTTAAATCAAAAAGCTACAAGTGCTCCTTGCACGCGATTTATGATGATAATGTTATCAAAAGACAACTGAAAAATTCCCGAGTATTATCAAAGATTCTGTTATTGTAGAGAAGATGTATCTATTCAAACAATCGCTGACATAATTGCAAACAATGAAACAAAATTTAAGAAAATATTGAAATTTGCACTATTTTTGCAAAATCATTGTTTTGTTTAATTTTATATTATTTATAATTATAATTATAATTTTAAAAAATTGTTTGAGAATAAATATTATTTATTGATTAGAAATACGATAATGAAATATTTTGATGAAATACATTTTTTTTAATGTTTAAAGTTTTTTAAAAGTATTTGTTTGAATACAAAATAACAATAATTTGATAGAAATTGTATTGAAAAATTAATATAAAAACACGCGTGCGTTAAACGAAAAAAAATCCTTTTGCAAACAAATTTGGCAGGATTTACTTCAACACTAATTTATTATAAAGTTTCTTTTTATTTTTTTTTCAAATGTAATAATTTGATTTTTAAGAAATATTTTTTAATTAAAAAAATATTATGCACATTTTCAACCAAAATTTTTTATCTAGAAATATATTTTTTTTTATTATTCTAAATTTAAATTCGAACAAAAGTTTAAAAAATTTAAAAATCATAAAAAAAATTTCTTGAAAGAAATATCCGATTATTTTATTTTTATCAAACAATGAAAAATTTATTAAAATTCAGGAATTCTCTATTTCACATTACTTCGGCAATTTGCTTTGGAGAATTTACAAATTCCGAAATATTTTAGAGGCGACTGAAAAATCACGAAAAATACAATTCTTGCCACTGCAATATTTCTGAAATTGAAAAATTACCCGAATAATAAAATTTTAAAGTAATGAAATTCCCCAACAGTTTTCAGTATTACTGAATTTGAAAATTTCCGACAGAAAATTGATAAATTATAAAATATCCGAACTGTGAAATTCCCATACTTGAACAATTAAATTTTTTTATACATATTATTTATTGATTAAAACTACAATAACCAAATATTTTTATAACACAATTTATTTTAATGATTTAATGTTCTAAAATTATTGCTCGAATTTAAAATAACAATAATTTAAAACAAAGCTCATGCACAAATATATTTTTTTCAATTATTGTTATTTTAAATTCAAACAATAATTTTAGAAACTTCAAACTTTAAAATATTTTTTTACATTTGATTACTGTCTGATGAACATAACTTAATTAAGAGAATTGAAGAATAAAATATTACTGCAATTAAAATAGATCTAATGACTTAATAAATATCATTTGCAGGTTATGTTGCAAGGTTTTCAACATAAAGGCGTATTCATTTGCAAGAAACTTTTCGTCGGAGGTCTAGTGCGCATGCGTTGCATTAGGCACTTTATTGACTGCGATTAGCGCGCCTATTTCAAATGATAAAAAATACAATTTTTTAAATTTAATATTATTAATTAAAAGTAATTATTTTTGAAAATGCTCAAGTGGTACGTGGATGGGTTTTAATATATTCTGAGCATTAAGTCAAAAAATAAAATGAGTATTCAGTAAATAAAAAACATCATGTTATTTAATGTACTCTTTTTTTTAATTTTTTCATTATTGTTACCAACGTATGCATTTAAAATAGTGTATATTAATAAAAATAGATAAGCGAATTTTATTACGGGTTTTTAGGGTTAAACATTAAATAGAAACAGATAAAAAATACAGATAATAAATAGAAATATAAAAAAATTTAATTACCAGCATAAATGTTAGATTCATTTTTTATAATGAAGCTCCTACGCGTTTCGAATTGTTTTCCAGTTCCTTCTCAAGATGCGAAAAATACAAAAATTTTCAAAGATTTCAAGAAACGGCTGAAAAATTCAGAAAAATAAGATTTCTGAAGCTATAAAATTTCCGAGTTGGAAAATCCCCCAATAATAAAATTCCCGAAATTATAAAATTTTCGGAATTAAAAATGACGAATTCGAAAATTTCCGACAAAAAATTAATGAATTATAAAATATCCAAACTAGAAAATTTCCTAATTTTAAAATTCCTGAGTTTAAACAATAAAAAAATCCTTTGTTGGATAAATATTATTTATTTATTATAAATAAAAGACTTAAATATTTTTTGTCAGAGAAACAAATTTTTTGATGTTTAAAGTTTTTTAACATTATTGTTTAAATTTTAAATAAAAATAATAAAAAAATGTATTTCTGGATGAACAATTTTGATTGAAAATATCCATGGAAAAATTACGGAAATCGTTTTTAAAAATCAAATTTTAAATAAAAGAAAAAAAAATTGTAAGAAACTTACAGAAAAATCAGTGCTGAGTTAAATTCTGCAAAGTTTCTTTGCACGTGTGTTGATATTTATTTTTAATATTACTGAATTTGAAAATTCACGACGAAAAAATTGCCGAATTATAAAGTATTCAAACTAAAAAATTCCTGAATTTAAATAATTGTGAAATTTTTTAAAAATTAATATTATTTGTTCATTAAAATGCGTATTTACTATGTTTATACATTTGTTTTGTACTTTCTTTTATTGTTAAAAATTCATATTTTGTTTGTTTTCAAAATTCATCTATTTTAGTAGAACATTCCTTAATTGAAGATTCATCTTCGTGATTAAAAGTTTTTCTTTTTTGGTTAAAAAATAATTTTTTCAACTAAAAATTTAACGATTTTGGTGTAAATTTGTTTTTTATTAGCTTCAAACTGATTTTTTATTTGAAAATATAACTTTTGCATTTTAAATTAAAAATTTATCTTTTTTAGTTGAAAATAGTTTTTTCGAAAACTAATCCTCTTAGCTTGAAATTTCCTCTTTTTTGGTTTAGCAACGTTTGGTTTTGGCAACTGTTTGCTTTAAAATTTAGTCTTGTGTTGAAAATTTAAATTTTCAGGTTTGAAATTTAAGTATGGTGCAGAAAGTTCGATTTTTGGCTTAAAACTTCCAAAATTTAGATGAACTTTTTTTCTTTTTTGACTGTAAAATCAAAATTAGTTCAAAATTCGTCATTTTGTTTGAAAAATTCATCGATTTAGTTGAAAATTCATATCTGTGGTATAAAAATCTGACTATTTTGTTTAAAATTAGTTTTCTTGTTGTTAAAATTTAATTTCTTTTTAAAACTTAACTTTTCCATTTTAAGTTGAAGATTTATCTTTTGTAAGTTGCAAATTTGACTATTTGTTTAAAAATTCATATATTTTGTTTAAAATTTCTCCTTTCTGGTAGAAAATTTATTTTCTTGGTTAATCATTAAATTTTTAGTGAGAATATGCCTTTGTAAATTGAAACTAGAACTATTTGTTCACAAATTGAACAATTTTGTTGGCAAATTTATTGAAAAATTATATTTTCGTGTTAAAATTTAAGACATTGTGCAACAAATTTATCTTTTAGCTTGAAACTTAAAAATTTTAAACAATTTTTTTTCCACTTGACTGAAAATTCTTAATTGTTTGAAAATTCTTCTTCTTGGTTAAAAAATTCTTTAGCTTAGTTTAAAATTCACCTGCTTGGTTGAAAATTGCTCTATTTTGTTGAAAAATTATCTCTTTTTTTTAAATCGTCTCTTTTGTTGAAAAATTGTCTGTTTTATTGAAAATAAGTTTTTTGTTGTTGAAATTTAATTTTTTTCATGAAAATTTAACTTTTCAATTTTTGGTTGAAAACTCACATATTTTGTGGAAAATTTACCTTTTTTTGAAGAAAATTATTCTTTTCGTTTTGAAATTCGTAATTTTTTGAAATTAATTTATTGTCTTTAAAATACACCTGCTAAATAAAAAGTGAACTACTCAGATTAAAATTTATTTTTTGTTTGAAGTTTCTTCTTCTTGGTAAAAAATTGACCATCTTGGTCCAAATTCGCCAATTTGGTTGGAAATTAAACTTTCTGGTAGAAAATTCATTTATCTGGTTGAAAATTTAACTTTATGTCTTAAAATTTGCTTTTTTGTTAAAAATTCATATTTATGGGTTAAAATATCAGGAAAAAATTAGGGAATATTGAAAATTTAATTTTGCGGTCACCCTGACCCAATATTCTTATCAGTATCTTATTTGTCTTGTATTTCTTTTTCTTTTTTTTTGTAAAAAGTTCATGTTTTTGGTTTTGAAAGTTTATCTGTTTAAGTAGAACATTCATATTTTTGGCATGAAAATGCAACAGTTTTGTTAAAAAGTAATTTATTTGCCTTTAAATTCATTTCCTAAAATAAAAATATAACTTTTGCATTTTTATTAATTTTTTTTTGTAGAATTTTTGCTTGAAATTTCTTCTTTAAAAATTCGTCTTTTTGGTTGAAAAATTCACTATTTTAGTTAAAAATTCATCTCTTTCAGTAAAAATTCGACTATTTTATTAAAAATCAGTTTTGTTTTTGCTAAAAATTATTCTTTCAAATAAAAATTCAACTTTTCCATTGTTGTGTTACGAGCGACCTAATCTCACTCCTCACCCCCACTACTTGGGCTAACGTGCCTCTGACATACGTGGGCCATCGNNNNAGCATTAAAGTAATAAAGACGTACTGAATTGCTGTCCGCAATTCAGTTTTAAATACAAATGATTTATTCCTTATTTATCACGTAACAGCTGGTTGAAAATTGATTTTTTTTAGTTAAAAAATCAACTATTTTGTTGAGAAATTAATTATTTTCTAGTCAAATGAACTATTTGGTTAAAAATTTGTTTTTTTGATGTTTAGGTAAAATTAAGTTTTGTTTTTAAAATTCATATTTTCGGGTTGGAAATTTAACTATGGAGCAGAAAATTCGTCTTTCAACTTAAAATTTCTAGAATTTCATTGAACTTTTTTTGAATTCTTAACTAAAAAATCCTCATTTGTTGAAAAATTCGTCTTTTTGGCTGAAAAATCCATTATTTTAGTTCAAAACTAGTTTTTTATTGTTCAAAAGTTAATTTTTTTAAATGAAAATTTAACTTTTCCATTTTTTGTTGAAAATTTATCTTTTTTATTTAAAAATTTAACTGTTTTCCTGAAAATTCATGTATCAACAAATAATATTAAAATAAATAAATAATAATATAATATAGTATAAATATATATAAATATAATAATTAAATAATTGGAATATCAATTTTTAGTTGAGAATCGGTCTTTTTTGGTAGAAAATTTAACTATTGGGTCAAAAGTTAAACTGCTTTGTTAAAATTTTATTTTTTGGTGGAAAATTAATTTCCTTGGTAGAAAATTCGTCTATTTTTTGTTGAAGCTTGAAGTATTTTCTTAAAAAATTTAACTAGTGAAAAATTCAGCTATTTGTTTTGAAATTAATTTTCTTCCTGAAAATTCATTGTTTTTTAAATTTAAACTATTTGGTAGGAAATTCGTATTTTTGGTTTCATTCAACTGTTTTTTAATAAAAATTAAAAACTTTTTTTGTTTTCTTATCAACTATTACGGTGAGTATTGGTATTGACCCTCTAGTAATAAAATAGTTAATGCTCCTTTCCATGTGCTTTCGGATGTAAAGCCTATAGAAAGGAGCATTAACTATTTTGATCAAATATTATATTTTTAGTTAAGAATTTATTAATTTATAATTCAAAATTTTATTTCTTGATTGAAAGCTTAACTAACTGATAACAAATCCAATTCTTTTGTTAAAAATTCGTTTTTTTCCTTACAAATATAATATTCTGGTTGAAAACAGTTTTTTTAACGATCGTTCAACTACTTGGTTTAAAATTTACTTTTCTTGGTTGAAAATAAATTAAAAAAATTTTTTTTTTGTTTATGAATGAAAACGGTTTTTTAACTCATTCGACTTCTTGCCTAAATACTCATCTCTTTTTTTGAAAATTCATTTCTTATGGTAGAAAATCTTCTTTGGTTGAAAATCCTACTACTTTGTTGAAAATTAATTTTTTCGGTTAAAGATCCTGCTGGTTTATTGAAAACTTAATTATTGTTATTAAAAATTCCACTATTTTATTAAAAATTAAATCATTTTGTTAAAAATTCATTTTTTGCTTAAAACACAACAAATAATATTAAAATAAATAATATAATATAAATATAAAGAAATATAATAGTTAAATAATTGGAATAACAATTTTTCGTTAAAAATCGATCTTTTTTGGGCAGAAAATTTAACTACTGGTCTAAAAGTAAAACTGCTTTATTAGAATTTAATTTTTTGGCAAAAGATAAGACTTCATTCGTGAAAAATTAATTTCCTTGGTAGAAAATTTAACTTTCTGGTTAGAAACTTACTTGTTTTTAAATAATATTTTTGGCTGGAAAATTTTACGTTTTTGTAGAAAGTTCATCTCTTTTATCAAAATTGTCATCTTTTTTAGTTAAAAATACCTTTTATTTAATATTTAAAATTTTTTTTGTTAAGGATTCGAGTATTTTGTTGAAAAATTTTATTGAATTTAAATTAAACCTCTGGCATTAAAATAGTTAATGCTCCTTTCCATAAGCTCTAGGGTGTAAAGCCCATAGAAAAGAGCATTAACTATTTTTATCAATTATTATATTTTTTGTTAAGAAATTTTCTATTTGGGATTAAAAGTGAAATTTCTTGATTAAAAGTTTAACTGAGTGATGAAAAATTAAACGATTTTGTTTAAAATTCGCTTTTCTTTTTCTTAAAAATTTAAAAGTTTGGTTGAACATTTCTTTTATGGAAAGCTCAAATGCTTGGTTTCAAATTCATTTTTCTTGGTTTAAAAATTTTCAAAAAAAATTTTTGTGTTTGAATGACAACAGTTTTTTAACTCATTCGACTTTTTGCTTAAATACACATCTCTTTTATTAAAAATTACTTCTTTTGGTAGAAAGTCTTTTTTGGTTAAAAATTCTACTACTCTGTTAAAAATTAATTTTTTTAGTTAAAGATTCTTCTAGTTTGTTATAAACTTAATCATTCTGATAAATTTTTTGTTCAAAAATCGAATGTTTTTTAAAAAATTCGTCTTTTTGGATTATAACTGTTTTTGGTCGAAGTTTAATCTTTCTGTTTCAAAATTCGACTATTCGGTTAAAAATTCATTTACGTAGATTGAAAATTCAACTATTTGGTAAAATAAATATTTTGTTAAAATTTATATTTTGGGTAAATTTTTTAAAATATTTTATAGAAAATTTGTCCTTTTTTGTAAAATTGTCATATTTTCTTTCAGAGGATTTAACTATTTTTCGATTTTTTTTTTTGATGAGGAACTATTTTTGATCTAAAATTAAAATCTTTTTTTGTGTAAATTCCAATTATTTGATTGAAAATGAACATTTTCGTTGACATTTTTTATTTTAAGTATCTGTAAATTTAAAAAATCTTTTTGTATGTTCTCAAGAAGCTTAGAAAAATAATATTTACATATTAATCCTAACAACAAACAAGCTTAAAAAATAATTATTAATTCAAATTTTTTATTTTGTATCAAGAATTGTTTTTCTTTCCCTCAAACCGAAAGACTACAAAAGATTTATGATATCAGTAGCTTTAAAAACAAACTGATAACAATAATTTCCTTGTTCTCACATCTCAGAATCTGTAGCTTGAATATAAGTATTTAAAAACATTAACCAACTAAATATTTATTCCAAATTTCTATTTTAACTCAAAAATCCTTTTTTGTCTCAAACCAAAAAAATGCTTAATTGATGATGCTACTGTTGCTAAAAAATCAAGTGAAAACTGTCTCTCGAGCTTTTATCAAAGAATCTGTTATTGTACAGAAGATCTAGCTACTCAAACAGTCTCTGACGTAATTGCAAACAACGAACCATCGAAATTCCCAAAATTGGAATCGTTCAAATATTAGTTTGATTTTTGCGATAAAAATGAATGAAATTTTCCGACACTTAAAACGGAAGGTTATTACTCGTGACGTGGAGCGAAGAGTAATGAAGATTTCCCCTTTGAGAGCTCAAAAACATAATATTATTGTTCATTGCTATCGTGTATTTTTGACCGTACTCGTCCAAAGTCATCCGTTCTCATTCATACTTCTCGAGCCTTCACACAGACACGGACGGCTCAACTGTGTTAGTGCGAGCGCTCCTTCGTTGCCTGACCGTCTCCTTCTTCTTTGATCCCCTTTTTCTTGTAAACTCATTCTTGTCCGTCTTCCTTTTTCTCTGATCCGCTTTTTTTTGTAAACACGTTTCCGACCCTAAGGCTCGTTTCTTCGCTCCACGTCACATTATCACTTGTTGACGAGTATGATCGCTAATCTTTGGTGTCTCAGTGTCAGTGTCAGGTGTCACTGTACACACCTGTGACACGCCCCACCACGCCGACTCTGATTGGCTACCCGCGCGAATTTCGGATGACTGTGCAGACATTTGATCACGCATTTGGATTTCCACATTGTCTGCCTCCCAAATGATAATGAGGTCCGATTACGAGGGACCCAGTTAGATAGCGGCTGAACCCGCATTGAGTTCTCAGGAGAAACTCTCCTGTCAGTTTCGGCAGTATTCCGTAACGCGTTCGCCAAATTTCGCGATATTCTGCAATGTGTTCTTTCTGATCGGATATTGCATTTTCGACCAGAAGATGATTTTCAATGCCAATCGTGAGTAACTATAAGCAAAATTTTATTTATTTGAAAGTTAATCAACGTGAAAAGTTTATATTTTGAAAATAAGATATAGAAATTTTAATTTAATTCAAATTTCGATTTTAAGGCTGGTTTCTTCAATTCACGTCACATGCAAGTAATCATCCGTTTTGTAATTTTACTTCAGATATCTCCAAAGTGTCCAAATTTTTAATTAATTTTTATAGCAAAAATCAATCGAAAATCCCAGAGACTCAGCGATGATGAAATTGTTTAAAAAATGATGCAATTGCTTAAAAATTCCTTAAAAAAGGTGCTGTTCTGAATGATTTTTTATTCACCCCATTAGAAACTTTTTTCTTTGAAAAATTTTTTTTAAAGAATTGTTTTTTTCTTGCTTTTGAACAACTTTCCCTGTTTTCCTTTTTCTTGTTTCCTGCTTGAATTTGAACCAAATTAATAGAACCTAATAAGAAAATTCAACTATTCTTAGTTTTTTTTTCTGTAAAAAACTTCATATATATTTTTGGCTTAAAAGTTAAATATTTTGTTGATAATTCACCTTTTTTTAGAAAATTATTCTTCTTGGCTAAAAAATAAACTTTTTAAATTAAAATTCAACTCTTTGTCTAAAAATGTAACTATTTTAATAAAAATACCTTTTTTAATTAAAAATTATGTTTTTTAATTTCAAATATAAATATTCTATTTTTTGCTGGAAATTAATTCTTTCTGGCGGAAAATTTATGCATTTTATTCAGAATTGAAAATCATTTGATTTAGTTGATGGCTCAACTATTTGGTTGAAAATTCATTCTTTTCGGTTGAATTTTTCTGTTTTTAATTTAAAATTGAAATACTTTTTTGTTAAATATTAAATATTAAATTTCTCATTGAGAGATTTTTTTTTGGTCTAAAATTTTAAAATTAAACTATCTTATAAAAAATTCATTTTTTAAAATAAAGATTCGTCTTTTTTTGTAGAAAATAAATCTTTTAACTAATTATTTAATTATGATTAATTAAATAGTCTTCTTGGTTAAAAAATAAATTTTTTTGTTAAAAATTCAAATCTTTGGTTGAAAATTTAAATAATTTGCTGTAAACTCGTATTTTTTTTTGCCTAGGAATTAATTTTTTCACTGGAAATGTAAATTTTCGTTTATTTTTTTTGGTGGAAAATTATCTTCCTGACTAAAAATTCATCTTTTTTCTAAGTGCAACTGCTTGTTTAAATTTTTTGTTGAATTCAACTTATTAACAAAAATTAATATTAATGTTAAAATACTTTAAAAATTTTAACTTAAAATAAAAAACAGTTTAATTCAACAAAAAACGCAGTTGAATTTTCAACATAAAATGATGCATTTTCAACCTACTCTTTCTTCTACATCGTCTACAATTAAATAAAAAATTTATTGATTTTTTTGTTAAATATTCATAACTTAGTTGAAAATTCAACTATTTGGTCGTAAATTAACTTTTTATTTAAATTAATATATTCTAGTTGAAAATTTAGCTGTTTTGTAGAAATTTATTTATTTGGCTCAAAAATTCAACAATTTAGTAGAACATTTTACTATTTGGGTGAAAATAAACTTTATATCAAAATAAATAATTTTTTATCTAAAAGAGAATCGCTTTAACAAACTTAGCCGGTAGATTGACTTAATAGATTTGGAGACATCCATTAAGTCTTTTCCTCTCTTTTTTTTTAATTATTATTTTTTCCCCGTTTTAGAGAATTTTTCTCTTTTTCTCGTTTTTTGCTTAAATTTATACAAAATTAATAGAACCCAATCAGAAAATTTAACTATTCTTGGTTACAAGTTTTTTTTTAGATCTGTTATATTTTTGTCTGGAATTCATGTATTTTGTTGAAAATTCATCCTTTTTGTAAAAAATTAATCTTATTGGTTAACAAAAAAAACTTTTCAGTAGATAATTTAATCTTTTTATTAAAAATTTAACTATTTTGATAAAAATTTTTTTTTGAAAATAAATTCTTTTTACTAAAAACGTAAATTTCCCATTCTTGGTTGAAAATTGATAATTTCTGATTAAAAATTTACGTACTTTGTTGAAAATTTGTATTTTAGACAAAAAATTATCATCTTGATTAAAAATGCCTCCGTTTTGATTAAAAATGTGACTCCTTGGTTGAAAATTAAACTATTTAAGTTCAGGATTCAAAATTTAAAAACAATTTTTTGAGTTGAATTTAGCTGTTTTCAATTAAAAATTAAATTGTGTTGTTGTAATATTTACTCTCACTATTAAAGTTGAACTAATTTTGTGAGAAATTCATTTTTTTATAAAATTGATTTTTTGTTTATAAAAAATTAATTTTCTTGAATAAAAAGTAAACATTTCGGTTAGAAATTCAACTTTTTCATTGAAAATTTAATCATTATTTTGAAACTTCGTTTGTTTTTAATCGAAAATTAATTAAATTCTGAAAAACGTAAATATTCCATTCATAGTTAAAAATTGATATTTTTTGGTTAGATTTTTCATTCATTAATTAATTAATAATTTTGTTAAAAATTGGTCTTTTTTGCTAAATTCAACTGTTTTTAATTAAAAAACAAAACCTGTTTTTTTGTTGAAATATTTACGACTACATATTTAATTGAGAATATATATATATATTTTTTTTAAATCAATTAAATAAGATCTTTGGTTGAAAATTTAACTGCTGCTTGAAAATTTGCCTTTTTTTAAATTCTTTTTATTAGTTAAATTTTTTTCATACTGAGAATATAAATATTCCATTTTTGGTTGAGAACTGATCGTTTTTGTTTGAAAATTTGTGTTTTTTTTGTAAAAATTTAATCTAATCGATTAAAAATTCATGCTTTTTGTTTTGAACTCAGTGTTTTTGTATTGGTTTTTTTTTGTTGAATTCAAATGTTTTTGAATGAAAATGAAAATAATTGTTAAACTACTTTATGAAAAAAAATAATTTTTGGGTTAAAGATTTATAATTTTATTTAAAATTCAACTATTTCGTCGCGAATTAATTTTTTTATTAAATATTTATATAATCAGGTTGAAAACTCAGGTTTTTTGCAGAAAACTTTTATTTTTTGCTTAAAAATTCAAAATTTTTAGGAAATTAAACTATTTGTTCAGAAATTAACTTTATGTGAAAAATATAATTTTTACTTAAAAGAGAACTATTCAAACTTACTATTAATCAAAATTATTTACAAATAAATAAAAATCAATTTAGGTATTTTCGAATTTACCCCGCATGTCCGAAATTACCCCGTTTGATGAAACTTCTGTATTTAAAATAAATTATTTAATATAATAAACAGTAATAAGTCCATACTCCTTCATTAATTAAAATTAGAATTATTATTTTAGGTATAGTTGTGCTTTTGATTAATAATTATCTGCTGTAGACTTATTAACTTTTATAAAAAGATATCGATTTAGACTAAAAAAGATCATCGAGAATCCTTGAGCCCTTGACTGCATGATTGAAATGTCACTAAAAACATTCTATAACTTATATGACTTATTTTTTTAAGGTTCAATTTTTGCATTAATGATTAAAGAATGTTTTCTACTTTTCATTATTGAATAAACTCTTTTAAATTCAATAGTTTATAGCATAGATATATACTTTTTTTGAATATCTTACGTCACTCGTAGGATTAAACAGGTCTTTACGGAGAGATCAATGTTTGTAGGACGATTCCTTGCGAACATTGAGCTTCACTTGAGTACCTGTGTCACTTCACAAGTGATGTACGATATTTTATTTGAATAAAATATACCTTTTTATTCAAAATGCAACTTCTTGGTTATGAAATTAGCATTTTTTGTTAAGGATTCAATTATTTTGTTGGACAATCCGTCTTTTTTCGTGAATTAAACTTTTTATCTAATGAAAATTACACCTTTTTCCTCATTAAGTAGACTTTTTTCAAATTTTTTAGTTTATATATATATATATATATGTATATATATATATATGTGTATGTATCGTACATCACTATTGGGGTAAGATGTGTACTCATGTAGGAGCTCCGTGTTTGCAGAACGAGTCCTTGCGAACATTAAGCTCCACGTGAGTACCTGTCTAACCCTAAGAGTGACGTACGATATTTCACTTTTTTTACTACTAATTAACTTGCTTGAATGTTAAATTACTTCGTTAGTTTAATATTGATTGTTTTGAATTAAAAATTCAACTCCTTGGGCTAGAAGCTGAATTACTGTGTTGAAAATTTCGTCATTGTTGTTCTAAAACTAATCTTTTAAGTAGAAACTTCTCCTTTCGGTTAAAAATGCAACAGTTTGGTTAAAAATAAACTTTTTTGTTGAAAATTGTCATTTTCGTGTTTTAAAAATTTGTTTTTTTGTCTTGAGAGTTTAACAATTTGGATAATGTTTTTTTGTTGCTTTATTGAAAAATCTTCATTTGTCAAAAATTCGTGTTTCTAGTCAAAAATTAATATTTGCGTGCTGAAAACTAAACTGTTTTGTAGAAAATCCATTTTTTTAATTAAAATTTGTATTTTTGTTTAAACTTTTTGTCAGAAATTAATTTATTTTGGTTACAGGTTTTTTATTTTATGTTAAAGTACATTTCTTAGGTTGAAAATTTGACCATTTTGTGGAAAATTCCTTTTTCTTTTTTAAATTAACTTTTTCTACTGAAAATTTTCTTTTTGTCTTGAAAACTTTAACAATTTAGATAATTTTTTTTCTTTCGTGACTAAAAAATCCTTTTTTTTTGTTAAAAAATTGTTTTCGGTTTCAGTTTGAACGAATTTGTTAAAAATTCATTTATTTTGTTTGCAAAATTATCATTTTAGTTTCAAATTTATTTCTTTAGTTGAAAATTTGACAGTTTTGTAGAAAATTTGATTTTTTGTAGTTGAAAATTAATTTTTTCTACTGAAAATGTAACTTTTACATTCTTTGGTTACATATTTATCTTTTATAGTTAAAATTTGTCTCATTAGTTGAAAATTTAACTATTTTGTCGAAATTTTGATTTTTTGTAGAAAACTAATTTCTGAAAATAAAAATTTAACTTTTTATTCATAGGTTGAAGAATGATTTTTTTTTAGTGAAAAATTCAACTACTTTTTTAAAACTTATTCTTACTTTCGAAAAAGCAACATTTTCAAACAAAAAGTTGAAAATTCATTTTTTTTTTTTGAAAATTTGAATATTTAGTTGAAAATTCATCGTTTCAAGCAGGAAATTCCATTCGAAATGAGATTCTGAGATTTTCCCTGCCTGGTTATACGTAGAATCATGATTTCGTGCGTTCGTGTAGTCGTGCGGTCGTGTGGTCATGCGGTCGTGTAGTCATGCAGTCGTGTGGTCGTGCGGTCGTGTGGTCATGCGTTCGTTAATTTATCATGATAGAAAACATAGAAATCTATAGATAGAAATATATTTATCATTATAGACTATCGATTTTTATTATCATTTGATTTTCATTAATAAAGATTTTAGGAGGAAATTATTGTGATTTATTTTTGCCCTGCTATCAAAAATTGATTTTAAATTGTATCTCTATCGAATTCTCCACTGTGACATAATATGATTCGATAAGAGATAACATTATGCAATCGTCAATAATAACGGAATGGCCCACTAAGAAATATAATCTCCTAGGAATACCATTGCTGTTATTTAATAATTTAATGTAAAAAACAGTGTGAGACAAGAGAGAGAGAGAGAGAGCAGGTACATGCTTAGCGTGGCTGTAGAAGGAATATCGAAGAGAAGTCCTTAGAGGAATTAAAAATCTCCGCAAAAAAGTGAGAATTAAATAGAGAGAAAAAGTATAGTGTAGCTATGCGGTCTTCTGACCGTGCGGTATTGTGTCCGTGCGGTCTTGTGTCAGTGCGGTCTTGTGTCCGTGCGGTCGCATGGTCGTGCGGTCGCGCATTTGGTCGTCTATTGCAATTCACTCCCGTCCCAGATTAAGTTTGACTTCAATATGTAATTTATCATTATTGTTCTTTTTCTCGTCAATTTCTAATTTATGATTGTTTTTAAAGAAGGTCCGAGTCAGAGATAAGAGACCGCAATAGATACAACGTATTTCATAACACATTGTTAATTAATCATTTTGTCACTTTGGATTATGTTGCTGATAAAAAAAATTAATTTTAGTGCACTTTTGCGTTGCATCCATTGGTCTGTGCTCAACTGCACGCGTACCGAATGATAAGTTTGATCTTTGTCTTGATGTCTTGTAATGTTTACTTGTTGAGTTCACTTTTAGGAAAGAGGTATATAGCAAGAGTCTCTTGATTTTATCAAATTTAATCAGATAATGGTCTTCAGTTATAATCACATTAGGAGATTTAAAGGATTTTAAATGTGTTGTGGAAATTTTTTATTTATTTTTCAACAAATAGGTTAATTTTTTACCAATTTGTTGAATTTTCAACCGAGAAGATAGATCTACAATCAAGAAGATTTATAATCTACCAAAAAAGACCAACTTTTAACAAAATACGTCAATTTTCCACCAAAGAGTTAAATTTTTAATTTTCAGTTTAAAATATTAAGTTTTAACCAAAATAGTTGAATATTTAGTAAAAATAATTAAGAAAATGAGATTTTAAGGCAACATGTAATGGTTGACATTAAAACCAAAAAATATTTTTATTTCTAATGAAAAACAATGGAAATTAATCATATTAGACAAATTTTCAACAAAATACGTTAATTTTCAAATAGCCGAATTTAAATAAGGAAAATTAATTTTCAATCAAAAATAATTGCTTAAACCAAAAAAGAAAACGGGTTTCCAACAAAATAGTTTAATTTTTAACCTGAAATGGAATAGATAAACTTGTAGGTAAAAAAATCAGTTTCAACAAAATAGTTTAATTATCAACCAAGGAATGAATTTTCAATTTAAGTGGTGAATCTTTTTAAAAAAAATAATATTTAACAAAAGAACGGATTTTTGATCAAATAGTTAATAATTTTCAACTAAATTAGATAAATTTTCAACCAAAATTGAAATAGTTTAGTTTTCAGTTAAGAAAATTAATTTTTAAGAAAATACTTCAATTTTTCACCAAAGAGATGATTTTTTTTTTACTAAAATAGTGAATCTTCAACCAAAAAATAGATGGATTTTCAATCAAATAGTTGGATTTTGAACGAAATAAGATAAATTGTCTACCAAAAATGAAATACTTAAATTTTCAGGTAAAAAAATTAATTTTTAACAAATTAATTACATTTTCAACCAAAAAGTTAATTTTTTTTGACTAAAATAATGAATCTTCAATAAAAAAATGATTTTTTAACGAAATAGATCAATTTTCACTCAAATAGTTAAATTTTCAAATAAATGAGATAAATTTTCTTGCAAAAACGAAACAGTTAAATTTTCAGGCAAAAAAAATTAATAAAATAGTTCAACGGTCAATCTAAGAGATGATTTTCCATTTAAGTGATGGATCTTCAAACACAAAAATAAATTGTTAACAAAATAGATGAATTTCCAAATAAATATTTTAATTTTCAACTTAATAAGATTCAATTTTCAACAAAAATCGGCAAGGTTGAATTTTTAGGTAAAAAAAATTGTTTTTAACAAAATGGATGAGTTTTCAATAAAATAGTTGACTAAAATGGTAAATTTTTGACCAAAACAATAAATTTTTAACAAAATAAATGAATTTTCAATGAAATAGTACAATTTTCAACTATATGAAATGAGTTTTTAACCGAAACTGCAATAGTTAAGTTTTCAGGTAAAAAAATTAATTTTGAATGAAATAGTTAAATTTTCAACTAAAGAGATGATGTTTTAACAAAAATAATGAATCCTTAAAAAAAAATTTCAACAAAATAGATAAATTTCCAAAAAATTGTTCAATTTTTAACTAAATAAGACAGATTTTAAACCAAAATTAGAATAGTTAAATTTCCAACCAAGAAAGTAATTTTTAAATGAAAAATATAACATTTTAATAAAATAGTTGAATTTTCAACTAAATAAGATCAATTTTCTACCAAAACTGCAATAATATAATTTTAGGGTAAAAAATTAATTTTGTATAAAATAGTTAAACTTTCAACCGAGGAGATACATTTTTCAATGAGGTAATGAATCTTTAAACAAAAAAACTAATTTTTAACAAAATAGTTCAATTCTAAATAAGTCAAATAGTTGAATTCTAATAAAATAAGATAAATTTTCAACTAAAATTGAAATAGTTGAGTTTTCAGTTAAGAAAATTAATTTTTAAGAAAATACTTAAATTTTTTACCAAACAGATGATTTTTCTTTACTAAAATAGTAAATCTTCAACCAAAAAAATTAATTTTCAACAAAATAGATAAATTTTCAATTAAATAGTTGTATTTTTAACGAAATAAGATAAATTTTCTACCAAAAATAAAATACTTAAATTTTCAGGTAAAAAAAATAATGTCCTACAAATTAATTAGATTTTCAATCAAAAAGATGATTTTTTTCACTAAAATAATGAACCTTCAATCAAAAAAATAAGTTTTTAACGAAATAGATACATTTTCACTAAAATAGTTGAATTTTCAAATGAATGAGATATATTTTTTCCCAATAATGAAACATTTAAATTTTCAGGTAAAAAAAATTAACAAAATATTTCAACTGTCAATCTAAGAGATGAATTTTCAATTGAAGTGATGCATCTTTAATCACAAAAATAAATTTTTAACAAAATAGATGAATTTTCAATCAAATGGTTAGGTTTCCAGCTAAATAAGATAAATTTTCTGACAAAAATGGAATCTGTAAATTTTCAGGTGAAAAATTAATTTTTAACAAAATAGATGAATTTTCAATTAAATATTAAATTTTTAACTAAATAAAATAAATTTTTATTCAAAATTGGCAAGCTAAAATTTTCAGGTAAAAAAAATTGATTTTAACAAAATGGATGAGTTTTCAAGAAAATAGTTGAATGTTCAACTAAATAAGACATTGTTAACCATAATTAGAATAGTTAGATTTTCAGGTCAAAAATTAATTTTGAACAAAATAGTTACATTTTTAACTAAAAAAATGATTTCTTGACTAAAATGGTGAATTTCTAAACAAGAAAAATCGTTTTGAACAAAATAGATGGATTTTCAATAAAATAGTTCAATTTTTAACTATACGAGATGAGTTTTTAACCAAAACTGCAATAGTCAAGTTTTCAGGTAAAAAAATTAATTTGGAATGAAATAGTTAAATTTTAACCAAAGAGATGATGTTTTAACGAAAATAATAAATCTTTAACCAAAAAAATAAATTTTACAAAATAGATAAATTTTCAAAAAATTATTGAATTTTTAACTAAATAAGACAGATTTTAAACCAAAATTAGAATAGTTAAATTTTCAACCAAAAAAGTAATTTTTAAACAAAAAAGTAATTTTTAAACAAAAAATATAAATTTTTAATAAAATAGTAAAATTTTCAACTAAATAAGATCAATTTTCTACTAAAACTGGAATAATTTAGTTTTCAGGTGAAAAGTTAATTTTAAATAAAATAGTTAAATTTTCAACCGAGAAAATACATTCTTCAATGAGGTGATGAATCTTTAAACAAAAAAATCATTTTTAGTAAATAGTTGAATTTTAAAAAAGTCAAATACTTGAATTTTTAACTAAATAAGATGAATTTTCAACTAAAATTAGAATACCTAAATTTTCCGTTCAAAAAAATTAATTTTCAACAAATAGTTACATTTTCAACCGAGGAAATACATTCTTCAATGAGGTGATGAATCTTCAAACAAAAAAATTATTTTTAATAAAAAGTTGAATTTAAAAAAAGTCGAATACTTGAATTTTCAACTAAATAAGATGAATTTTCAACTAAAATTAGAATAGTTAAATTATCCGTTCAAAAAAATTAATTTTCAACAAAATACTCGTAGTTAAATTTTTAACTAAAGAGATGATTTTTCAACCAAAATAATAGGGCTTAAAAAAAAATCAACAAAATAGTTAAATTTCAATTAAATAATTAAATTTTCAACTAAATAACATAAATAATCTCTTCAGGTAAAACAATGATTTTTAGCTAAATAGTTAAATTGTCAACCAAGGAGACGAATTTTTAATTCAAGTAAATTCTAAGTCTTCAAACGTTTAAAAAAAAATTAATTTTTAATAAAATAGATGAATTTTTATCAAGTAGTTGAATTTTAAACTAAATAAGATAGTTTTTCACCAAAAATTAAAGTATGTAAATTTTTAGGTGAAAAAATTATTTTAAACAAACGAGTTGAATTTTCAACGAAAGGAATTATTTTTTTGACAAAAATGATGAATCTTTATCCAAAATATAATTTTAAAAAAAATAGATATATTTTCAATCCAATACATAGTTGAAGTTTCAACTAAAATCAAAATAGATAAATTTTCAGGTAAAAAAATTAATTTTTAACAAAATAGTTCACTTTACGGAAAAAAAGATTAATTTTCAACGAAAAATGTAATAGTTGTTATATCATCCTAAAAAATTTTTTATTTTATAATTTTTATTATTTTATTTTATATATTTTTCATTTATTAATTTTCTTTTATGATTTAAAAATTTCTATTGTATAATACAAATATTATAATTTTTAATATAAACATTGGAATTTAATAAAATAAGACGTATTTTCAACATACACGAGTTTCTCATCAAACAATTAAATTTTCAAGTTAGAAAAGATAATTCTCATCCAAAAATATTGTCGTTATATCTTCAGTTAAAAAATTGATTTTCTAAACAGACAAAAAAACAAATTTTTTACCAAAGAGATGATTTTTTAACTAATTCAATGAATCTTCAAAAAAAAATGAATTTTTAAATAGATGATAAATTTTCAATCAAATAGTTGAATGTTGAACTGAATGAAATAAATTTTTCACCAAAAATAGAACAGTTAAATTTTTAGGTAAAAAAATAATTTTTAACAAAATATTTCAATTTTCAACCAAAAAAGATTAATTTTTTACAAAAATTATAATAGTTGTTATTTCATCCTAAAACATTGTAATTTTAAATTGAATACATTTTATTGAACTAAAAAAGACGAATTTTTGACAAAATATGTAAATTTTCAACCAAAGAGACGATTTTTTAACTAAAATGATGAATTTTTAACAAAAAAAAATGTTTAATAAAATAGTTTAACTTTTAACCAAATAGTGCAATTTTTAAAGACAAAAGATTAATTTTTAACAACAAAATTAATAAATTTTTAATCAAAAACGGAATATTGAATTTTTACTCCGAAAAATTACTTTTTAACCAGCAAAAAGAAATGTTAACATAATAATTCAATCAAGCAATTAAATAAATTTTCTAACTACACTGACGAATCTTTAATTAAAAAAGGATTTCTACCAATGTAGTTTAATTTTAATTTCAGAAGTTGAGTTTTAAACAACAAAAAATTGACAAACAAAAAATTTAACATTTGATATTTTAAACAAAAAATATTATCATTTTAAATGAAAAACAATTTGTCTTAACCAAAAAAGACGAATTTTCAACCTAATAGTTGAATTTTTGAATAAAAAAGATACATTTTTAACCAGAAATAGAATAGATAAATTGTCACTTAAAAATATTTGTGTTTTATGTTACAAACAATTTAATTAAATTAAATGAGACAAATTTTCAAAAAATTACACGAATTTCATCAAAATAGTCCAATTTTTAACCAGTGATGATTTTCAACTGAAATGATAAATCTTCAAAAAAAATTAATTTTCAACAAAGTAGTTCAACTGTCAACTTCGTGCTTGATTTTTTAACAAAAAGAAAATTATTCTCAACAATTAATGTAATAGTTGATATTTCATTCAAGAAAAATTTTTATTTTGAATAAAAAATAATTTAATTAAACCAAAAAAGACGGATTTTCAACAAAAGTGCATTTTCAACAAAAAATAGAATAGTTAAATTTTCAGGTAAAAAAATTAATTTTTACCTGTGAAGTTGAATTTTTAAACAAAAGACATGAAGATCAAATAAAAAAATATAATAGTTGATATTGCAAACAAAAAATATTTCAATTTTAAATTAAGAATAATTTATCTCAACCAAACAGACGAATTTTGAACTAAAAAGGATTAATTTTTTAACTAGAAATCGCATAGATAAATTGTCAGTTAAAATTATAAATTTATAGCCACAAAAACATTTATTTTAAGTGAGCAATGGAATTTTTTACGTTTCCACTTAAAAATTATTTTCATTATAAATCAAAAAGAATTTATCTCAACCAAAAAAGAACAATTTTCAACTCAAAAAAAAATTAATTCTCAATAAAATACAACAATTTTAAACTAAATAGTTAAATTTTCAACTAAAAATTCTGCCAAATTTGTTGAATGTTCAAACCGAATAGACTAATTTTCTACAAAGCAGTTACATTTTTATCCAAATATTTAAAATTGCAATAAAAAAAAATTGAATCTTTAGCCAAACTAGATTAACTTCTTACCAAGCAGTTATATTTTTAATAAAAAAGATCAAATTTCGAGCAAAAAAATTATTTTTAAGATCAGAAAACTTATTTTTCAACAAAATAGTTAAGTTTTCAATCCGAAAAGACGAATTTTCAAAAAAATAAATAAATTTTTAATAATTCAGTTTTGATCTAAAAAAGATAAATTTTCAACTTAAAAAGATTTCTGAATGAAAAATAAAGTAGTTGAATTTTCATTTAAAAAAATGTATATTTGATGCAAAAATATTGAACAAAAAAGAATTTTAATTTTTAATTAAAACAGTTGAATTTAACAAAAAAAGAAGAATCTTCAACGGAATAGATGAATTTTTCATCAGAAAAAAATCTGTTTTTAATTAAAAGTGAAATATTTACATTTACAGTGAAGAAAATTAATTTAAAAAAAAATAATAATAATAGTAATGAATTTTAAATTTTCAATGAAGGAGTTAAATTTTAAACCAAAAATTTTATTTTTCAACTAAGAAGATTAATTTTTTACAAAAAAATTAATTATTATCAAAATATATGAATTCTTAGCGAAAATAAAAATTAATAATAAAAAATTAGATTTTATTTCTATCCTTTATGAATAAGGGTAGACTTTTGAATTAAAAAAAATTATTTTTAACCCAAAATAGTTGAATTGTTTAAATGAAAAACAATTTATCTCAGTCGAAGAGACAAATTATTATCTTCAAAGGATGCATTTTTCAAACAGACATCGAATAAACAAATTGTCAATTAAAATTATTAATTTGCAGCCACAAAAAGACTTTTTTTTCTTAACTAAATAGTCGAATTTTGAACTAAGAATTCTAAAAATTTGTTGAATTTTCCATTCAAATTTACAAATTTTCTAAAAAGCAGTTAAATTTTCTTAATTTTTTTCGAAAAATGGTCTCCATTGGCAAATAATATTTTGGCAAATTGATTCATCTAATGGACTCTCAGTGGGGAATTTATGAAACTAAAAAAAGAATCGGAACTCTGATCATCTCCTTGTGAGTGAATGAAAAGAAAGAAGCTTTAATGGGGAGCAAAAGCGGATAACGCAATTTGAAATAGAAAATTTTAACGGACGATGAACTTTTTAACACCGCCAATAGGAATCGCTGGACCGCGACAAGAGTCCTCTGAATGACAGAGTTTGATCAAAGGCCTTTCCAGGCGTTTGATGCCTGATGCACGCTGTGCGTTTCACGCTCTACATGCCACCAATCGACAGAATTCGATTTGCTGAACCCTAATCGAAGTATTTCCTTGAATGCAAAAAAATGGAATTATTTATTTAATGAAAACCCACAACTAAACAATATTTTAAAGTGAAACTTCTTTTGGGACTCTCTTACTTTTTCCCTTTCCCCTTTTCCCTTTTCTCTCTATTCGAGTCTTTCTTACTTTTCTTTTTTTCCCTTTTTCTCTTTTCACCTTTCTCCTTTTCCTCCTTTCCCCTTTGCCCGTTCCCCTTTTCCCCTTTCCCCTTTTCCTTTCCACTTCCCTCGTTCCACTTTCCCCTTTTCCTTCTCTCTCTATTCGAGTCTCTTACTTTTCCTCTTCTCTTTCCCCTTTTCGCCCTTAGTCTTTCTACTTTCCCCTTTTTACCTACCCCCTTTCCACTTTACCCATTACCCTTTTCTCTCTCTTTCTGTTCGAGTATCTATTTTGTTCACTTTTGCGCAATAGCTTTAAAGACTTGTCTTCGATATTACCACTCTGTCTCTCTCTGCACTCTCTTATTATGCGATCTTCTCAAAACTCATGATGATTTTATTTCACTAAAATAGAAGTTAATTTAGGTGCGCAAAGTGCGCTTTCACTTTCCACTCTTTTTTTATTTGCTAATATTAAGAGCAAGTCACTGTTTAACTTGTTAATACGTTATTCAGCTAGTTAAAACCTGCTCCTCCCTACTCCTCCTACATTGCTGTACTCCCGCTACTTCCCCTCTTCATCCCCACTTTTTATCCTCCCATTTCAAGCTTTGCTTTCTATCTCTTCCCCAAAATCCTCTTAGACTTTCCTCTCTTCTTACTGCCCCTGTTTCACTCCACATTTCTACTCCCCTTATTTCCCACCACTTCTCATACTTCCTCTATACTTATTTCTCCTCACTTCTACTACTTATACACTCCTCATGTCTCTTCATGTCTTTCTTTACTTCGCCTTGCTTTCACTGGTTACCTTCCCTACTTACCCTTCCCTCATTTTTTACTACTCCTGCTTCCACTTCCCTTGTTTTTCCTCACCACCCAACTTTTCCCATTAACCCTCACTTTGCCTACTTCTCCAACTTCTTCTCCTCATCCTCACTTCGTCTACCTTCTTTTCAAGCTTTGCTTCCAATTCCGTCCCCAAATTTTTCTTCTTAAACTTTCTTCTCTCTTTACTGACCCTAATTCTCCACAAATTTCTTTTTCCCTTATTTCCCACCACTTCTTATACTTTCTTTGCCCTTATTTCTGCTTACCTCCCCTACTTTTCCACTCCTCATGTCTCCTGCTTCCCTTCCTTCATTTTCCTTTACTTTCACTACTTTCTCTCCCCTTATTTTTCTTTACTTTCCTACTTATCATTTCTTCTTACCTTTCCTCATTTGCTCCTACTTTTCCTACTTCACCTCCTCTCATTTTTCCTCACTTTTTCTACTTTATCCATTTAAGCTCACTTCCCCTCTCCGCCCTCACTTCATCTCTAACACTTTGAGCTTTTCTTTCCATCCCTTTTCTAAATTCTTCCACTTATACTTTCCTCTCTCCTCACTGCTCCTGCTTCGACCTATAATTTTTCTCCTATTGTTTCCTGTCACTTCTCATACTTCCCCTACAATTATTCCTGCACACTTTTCCTACTCCTCCACACTTCCCCTACTCCTCTACTCCTTATGTCTTCTAATCCTCTCCATTTATTTTCTCTTACTTTTCCTACTTCACCTCCCCACATTTTGACTCACTTCCCTGACTTTCCTTCCCTCATTTTCCCCTATTTCTCCTGCTTGCCCTCTAATCAGTTTCCTAAACCTTTCCTGCTCTTCCTATTTTCCCTTACTTCCTCTCTCCATCTTTACTTTAACACCCCAACTTCAAGCTTTGTTTCCTATCCCTTTCCGAAATTCTTTCTCTTATACTTCC
>JAUELO010000366.1:1229179-1243988 GCA_032357855.1 Amphibolips quercusostensackenii
GAAGAAAATGAATCAGTGATTAATAAATCAGTTCACAACATGAAAATCAATGAGCAATTATTTTCATTGAAACATTTGAATAATTTTTACTTTATATTTTAATAAAAATTCAAATTATTTATAAAATGTTCAACTGATTTCAGGAAAAACTTAAATCATATTTACGTATTATTATGAAATCTGAATTCATAGACTCATTTCATAACATCACATACAAACTTTGACAAAAAATACATAATTAAAATCAAGGTATTTTAAGTATGAATAAACCTTTAGTATACAAATTATAGCTCATATTCAATTACATAACCTTGAAGTAAATAATCAATTTATGTACTTGAATGAAAAACTTAAAAATTAAATTTAATGTAATTAAATATTGTAAGAAAAATTAACCAGCTAATGATAATTAGTTATTTAAATCACAACATAAAAAAACACCAAACTATAATTTTTATCAAAACATACAAATAATATTTACTGTATATATATTTTATTTATTTTAACATTCATTTCTGAAATTTTAATTTCCTAATAACCTCTTAAACTAATTTCAAAAAATTTAAATTTTAAAAGATGTAGTTAATAAATAATTAATCAATTTACAATATTAAAAGCATTAAACAAAATAATTTCTACTTTATATTCATATTTTTTTCAAATTTTTAAAAAAATTAAAACATAATATTCAGATATAATTTTAAAAATTGATTTGGATATTTATTTAAGCATTAATCTGTAAATTCAAACATTAAAATAACTTTTACTTTTCCTATTTTTACATTTTTACTTTCATTTCTAAGAATCCGATTTATTAGTAACCTTTTATACTAATTTCAGAAAAAATTAAAACAAATTTATGTATAATTTAACAAATTAAATTTAGATACTAATTTTACAACAACAAACACGTTTGAAAAATTATATATAAGTAGAATAAAGGTATTTTAAATATAAATAAACCTTCATCATGAAAATTATATCCAATATTGGATTACATAACCTTCCAGTAATTAATTAATTTATGTTACTTGATTTTATACAAACTGAATTTTAATCTTAATTAATGTAATATTGTGGAGAAATATTTAAATAATTCAAATAATTTTTACTGAATAATTTTTTTTGACCGTTTACTCATGAAAATTTGATTTATTGATAACCTTTTGAACTAATTTCAGAAAATATAAGTTTTCATAGAATCAGTTAATAATAAAGTAATTAGTTCACAACATAAAAGAGTCAAACTATTATTTTTATTTAAAGATTCAAATGATTTTTAATAAAATTTTTTCTTTAATTTTAACTTTCTTTTACAAATATTTAATTTATTAATAAGATCTTCAAATGATTCCAGAAAATTGAAGTTTTAAGAAAATTAATTAATAATATTATAATAATAATAAATATTAGTAATAGGATAATGTGTAATATTATTATTATTGAAACATTTAAATAATTTGAATTTATCTATTTAAAAAAAATTTCAATTGCATTACTAAAAATTTGAGTAATTAATTAACCTTTTATACTCATTCTAAAAAAATATAAACATATGTCTATATGTATAATTTTGAAAATTGAATTCAGATAATCATTTCACAACATCGCGAAACTTTAAAAAATTATATAATTTTAATGAAATATTCAATGGCATAACCTTAAAGTAAATAATAAATTTATGTTACTTAATAGAAAACAAGCAAAAGTCAATCTTTGCGTAAATCAATATTGTGAAAAAAATTTTTTAGCTAATAAATAAATAATCAGTTCAGAACCTAAAAAACATTGAATAATTATCTCCATTGAAGCATTCAAATAATTTTTACCTATGAGTTTTCTGAAAATTTGAATTATCAATAACTTTTTGAACTAATTCCAAAAAAAATAAAAACATATGCACATATAATTTTGAAAATTGAATTCACTTACTTCGGATCAGAATTATTTGAAAAATTATGTAACTGGAATAGGGCTATTTTAAATATGAATATATTTTCATTACACAAATTATAGCCAATATACAATTAAATAACCTTAAAATATCACGAACATTACAAAAGTTATATAATTGTAACAGAGGTATTTTAAATTATAAATAAACTTTTATTATACAAGTTATAGCCAATATTCAATTACAGAATCTTCAGTTAAATATCCAGAAAAAATTAAAATACACCTGCATATTAATTAATAATAATTTCACAACAGAAAAAGCAGTAAATAGTTAACATCTTAAAAACAATAAAATAATTTTTACTCTATATTATCTGAAAATTTAAATAAATAATAACCTTTTAAACTAATTTTATAAAAAAAGTAAAATATATGTAAATATAATTTTCAAAGCAGAATTCTTATACTTATTTTACATCACAAAAATTTACAAACGTATATAATTGGAACAGAGGTATTTTCAGCATAAATAATCTTTTGTGGAAAAAAACCATTTCCAATAAAATAGTTAAATTTACAACCAGACAGTTGAAATTTTTAATAAGAAAGTGAATTTTCAACAAAAAAATACAACTTTCAACCAAATAATTAGATTTTTAATTAAAGAAATGGCTTTTCAAATAATAAAATAAATTTTTTTTTCAAAGTTCAACTTTTAACCAAGTAATTTAATTTTAATCAATGAAAGTTATTTTCTACCAAAAAAGACGAAGTTAAAATAAAATATATAATTTTTCATCCAAATTGTTGAATTCAAAACCAAAAATAGAATAAAAATAGAAAAAAAAAATAAATGTACAATAAAATACATATAATTTTAACCAAATCGCTGAATTTTTTAACAAAAATAGAAGAATTAAATTTTTAGCAAAAAAATTTTTTTTTAAATTCTAACTAAACACTTGAATTCTTAGCTGACTCTTTGAAGAAGAACACAAATTTTGAACAAATAAGTTAAATTTTCAAAAACGAAATTACAATATTATACGTACATTTTTAACTAAATTGTTTAATTTTCTACCAAAAGAGACGAACTTACAATCAAATTCATTAATTTCTAACGAAATTCTTACATTTTTAACTAAAAACGATCAATTTTTAACTGCAATAAAAATAATTAAATTTTAAATCGGAAAATTCATTTAGAAAAATGAATCGAAAAATGTAGTGAAATTTTCAACCAGCGAGATGGGTCCTCTATTAGTCAAATAAATTTTTAACAAAGCAATTAAATTTTTATTGAAGTAGATTAATTTTGTACCAAAAAAGACGAACTTATAACAAAGTTCATTAATTTTTTAAGGACATTCCTGGATTTTCAACCAAAAACGATTAATTTTTTATCCAAAGCAAAATAATAAAATTTGCAGTTATAAAATTAATTTAAAAGAAATGAATCTAAAAAAGTAGTTAAATTTTTAACAAAGAAGATTAATGTTTAACCAAAAAAGAAAAATTCACAATAAAATACATAAACTTTCAACCAAATTGTGGAGTTTTTACAAAAAATAAAATATTGGAATTTTTTGTTAAAACAATTATATAAAAAAATACAATTTTCAACAAAATAGTGGAATTTTTATCAAGAGAGATAAATGTTCAAATAAGAAAATAAATTTTCAACAAAGAAGTTCAGTTTTCAATGAAGAAGATTAATTTTATTCCAGAAAAGACGAACTTACTATAAAATCCATAAATTTTTAACGAAATTGTCGAATTTTCACCAAAAAACAATCAATTTTTAACCTAAAAGAAAATAATTAAATTTCCAGTTAAAAATTAAATAAAAAAAATAAATCTATAAAAGTAGTTGAATTTTCAACCAGAGAGATGGATCTTCAAATGATAAAATGCATTCTTAATTAATAAATTTGAATTTTCAACAAACAAGTATCTGAATTTTCACCTAAGAACAATGATTTTTTACCAAAAAAGATAAATTTACAATAAAATATATAAATTTTCCACTAAATTGTGCAATTTTTAACACTGTATTAAAAATCGATTTTACTATTAAAAAACTTTCTAATTCTCATAATGTAGAGTTGATATGAGAATAGAAAAGATGTGTTTATTTGATATAAATCGATTGACCTATAATGTTAATAAATTTTGTTGAAGAGTAAGAAAGCTATGGTAATGCATAGTATTTGAAAATACGGTTTTTTATAGTAAAACTGTTTTCTTTAAAATAATTTAAAGTTTATGCAAAAATAAAAAAGACCCCTCGGTTTGAGCCAAATCGATTGACCTACAATATTAATAAATTTTATGAAAGAATAAGAAAGCTATGGCAATGTATAATATTTAAAAATACGGTTTTTTATTGTACAACTTTTTTTTGGACATATAATTCAAAGTTGATGCAAAAATGAAAAAGATTCCTTGGTTCAAGCCGAATCAATTTATCTAAACATTAATATATTTTATCAAAGATTCACGAAGTTATGGTAATTCATATTATATAAAAAATCGATTTCCATAATAAAAATTTTCTCATGTGCATAATTTAGAGTTGATGTGAGAATAGAAAAGGTGTGTTTACTTGAGATGAATCGATTGACCTATAATGTTGATATATTTTGTTGAAGTGTAAGAAAGCTATGGTAATGCATAATATTTGAGAATACGTTTTTTTGTGTCAAAACTTTTTTTTTGTAAGTAATTAAAAATTAATGCAAGGATAAAATGGGATTTTTTGGTTCAAGCCGAATCGATTGAACTACAATATTAATAAATTTCATCAAAGAGTAAGGAAGCTATGGTCATTTATATTATATTTAAAATCGATGTTCATAGTGAAAATTTTCTCATTTTAATAATTTCAGGTTGATGTAAGAATAGAAAAGATATGTTGATTCAAAACGAATCGATTGACCTATTCTATTGATACATTTTATTGAAGAGTAAGGAAATTATGTAAGTGCATAATATTTGAAAATACGGTTTTTTATGGTAAAACTTTTTTCTTTAACATAATTCAAAGTTGATGCAAAAATTTAAAAGATTCTTTGGTTTAAGCTGAATCGATTAACCTAAATATTAATATATTTTATCCAAGAGTCAGGAATTTATGGTCATTTATATTATATTAAAAATCGATTTTAATAGTAAAAATTTTCTCATGTGCATAATTTAAAGTTGATGTGAGAATGAAAAAGATGCGTTTATTTGAGATAAATTGATTGATCTATGATGTTGATACATTTTGTTGGAGAGTAAAAAAACTATGGTCATGCATAACATTTTAAAATACGGTTTTTACAGTAAAACTTTTTTCTTTAACATGATTCAAAGTTGATGCAAAAATAAAAAAGATTCCTTGGTTCGAGCCGAATCATTTGACCTACAATATGATTACATTTTATCAAAGAGTAAGGAAGTCATGGTCATTCATATTATAATAAAAATCGATTTTTATAGTAAAAATTTTCTCATTCTTATAATCTGAAGTTGATGTAAGAATAGAAACGATGTGTTGATCCGAGACGAATTTAATGACCTGTAATATTGATACATTTTATTGAAGATTAAGGAAACTATGGTTATAAATTTGTATATTCCTTTGTAAATTTATTTTTTTGGGGACAAAATTAATCTTTCTGGTTGAAAATTCCGTTACTACTTGGAGGAAAATTTAACTTCTTTGTTAAAAACTCATTTTATTATTTAAAGATCCATCTTTCTGTTTCAAAATTCAACTACCTTTTTAGATTTATTTTTCTTTATTAATTGTTTAACAAAAAATTGTATTATATCGTGTTTGGTTGAAATTGATTGTTTTTAGTTGAAAATTCAACGAATTTCTTAAAAATTGATGAATTTTACTGTAAGTTTGACTTTTTCAGTGAAAAATTTATGTTCTTCATTAACATTTGAATTTCTTTGTTAAAAATTCATTTCATTTTTTCAAAAGCTGTACTGAAAATTCAACTATTTAAGTAATTTTTTGTTTATACAATTTTCGAAGTTTTTAAGTTGATTAAACTTTAAAGTTTCAAAATATTGAAAAAAATTTAATTTTAAACAGTGAAAATGACAATAGATTTTTTTCAAATTAGAAACTATTTTAATTCAAAATTATCATTATTAATTATTGTCAAAAAAAATTTTAAGACCTAATATTTAAAAGTTTTTAATTAAAAATATATTGAATTTTCAAGAAAATAGTTTTATTTTCAAGAAAAAAATTAATTTTTAAGTATTTTTGAACTAAATAATGAAATTGTCAACTCAAAGAGATATTTTTGAAACCAAAAATGTAATTGTCATATTTTCAGTTCAAAAAATTAATTTTTAACAAAAAAAATGTTAATTAGTGGAATTAAGCGAACACAGACAAATTTTCAAACATTAAGATGAATTTTCAAACAAGTACGTGAAAAAAGATGTATGAATTTCTAATCAAAAAATTAGATTTTTGAAAAAAAATTTAATTTTCTATCAAATATGTGAATTCTCATAAAATAGTGTGATTTTTAACCATATAATTGCATTTTCAACCAAAAATGTAAACTTCCATCTCAGATATATTAGTTTTCAACAATAACAAAATTTTTGCCAAATAATTAAATTTAATGAAAATAGTTCATTTATTAACGAAATAATTAAATTTTTATGAAAAATTTTATGTTGAACGTAATACTTGTATTTTTAAATGAAAATATGAATTTTCAATTCAAAAATAAGATTTTTTAGCGAAAAGGTAAATTTTAAATGAATTATTTATACTGTCATCCATAAAGTTGCATTTTAAATAAAAAATATAAATTCTTAACTATAAAATATGTTCGAAAAAAGATTTCTCTACCGAATAGGTAAATTTTCATAAAAATAGTTTAACTTTAAACTAAACAGTCGTATTTTTGAACAAAAGTTTGAATTTTCAACCCAAAAATAAGATTTTTAAACAAAAACGTTTATCTTCTACCAAATAGGTGAATCTTCATGAAATAGTGTGATTTTCAATCATATAATTGCATTTTGAACCAAAAATTTGAATTTTTAGTCTGAAAATATGACTTCTCAATAACAAAATTTTTTCCCAATTAATTAAATTTTTATGAAAATAGTTCAATTTTCAAGTAAATAATTAAATTTTCATAAAAGTAGTTTAATTTTAACCAGATAGTTGTATTTTAAAATGAAAATATGAATTTTTAATAAAAAAGTTAGATTTTTTAAAAAAAAGGTGATTTTCTACCAAATAGGTAAATTTTCATAATAATATTTATATTTTTAACCATATAATTGCATTCTTGAACAAAAATATAAATTTTTAACAAAAGAGCTCAATTTTTAACAAAAATGATGAATCTTCTATAAAAAAATTAATTTTTATTCATTTTTATTGCATTTCATTGGATTTTTATGAATATAGTTTGATTTTGAACCATATAAGTTTAATTATCGAATAAATAATTAGATTTCTTGTTTGTTAAAAATTTAAAGTTTTGGGTAAATAATTGTACTGTCTTCTAAAAAAATTACCTTCTTGGCTTAAAAATTCAACTATTTGGATTAGAATTGAACTGTTTTTGGTTGAATTTTAATCTTTTTGGTCTGATGATTCGACCATTTAGTTAAAAATGCACTTTTGTATGTTGGAAATTAAACTATTTTGTTAACAATGTATTTTTTTTTAATTAACTATTCTATTGAGGCCACATTTTTCGGTTAAAAATAAAACTGTTTCCTTAACAATTTGTCGCTTTGGATTGAAACTTCATCTTTTATGGTGTAAAAGTTGTCATTTTTTGCATAAAATTCATCTTCCTGGTTGAAAATTTACTTTTTTTTGACAATTCATCTGCTGTTGAAAAAAATTTTCTTTTTGGCTTGAAAATTGAAATATTTGGTGAAAAATTTGTCTATTTTGTAGGAAAATCGTCACTTTCGCTTAAAAGTTCAACTTTTCGGATGTTAGTGAAACTTTTTTGTTGAAAATGAATTTTTTTCGTTGATGATTTGTGTTTTTGGGTTCAAATTTTATCTCTTTTGGTAAAAAATATCTTCTGATAGAAAATTTAAGGAGTTTTTTAAAAATGCATTTAGTAACGTAGTTTATGGACGGACTCTAAACGTAATTATTGATCTTTACCGTTAGAGGGCCATCTTTCCCAAAATTCGCAAATTTTATTCAAACGACACCGCAGAATTTGTATGGTTAATGACTTACGGCAAAATTTTCTGAAATTTTGCTTTCTGATAGTTCTCAATGTGTAGATCAAAAGTCTCAATGGGCTGCAATTCTGATCATACATATAAGTCGAAATGATGCGGCTTGTACATACATAATTATGCCTCCATGCATGCATCACTACACTTCACATGCATATGTATATATATATATATATATATATATATATATACACACATCTATATACGCATGCATGTGTGTTTTTTTGCGTATTACATATGTATATATTTTACATATATGTACATATGCAAGTATAGTAATGCATGCATTCAGGTATAACTATGATTGTATTGTATTTCCCATACAAATTCTGCGGTGTCCTTTATCTTCAGGAAATGTACTAAATGTTATCTATAAAAAAAACATTTTCCTCCTTACCCTGTAACAAAACATAATTTTTAGTTTACTCCCCCCTCCCCCTTCAAAGTGGTAACGCATTTTATGGACGGCCCCTAATGGAATCGTGCACTTTAAAATAGAATCTTGAATATGAAATATTAGAAAAATTGAAAGGACCATCATGATAGAAAGCTAGAAGCATGAAAGAAAAGCATTATTAAAACACGTGATGTAACAACACTGTTATGATCCTATATGACTAGGGTTATGAGCTCGTGAGACGAGTATAATCTCCGGAATAATAGTTTGAAGGAGTGTGTGAAAAAAGTTGAAATCGTGTGAGAGGGATGTCTGAACGTGATTGGACAATATATGCGTAATGTGAGGCATGTGTTGGTAAAGATCGACACAGGTCAGAGGCACGAACTAGCTCGCCCCTCTAATGGATTTCACTCATTTTTCTCCCCTGACGTCCCGTCTGACACCCCAAAGTCCCAAACCATCAGAACCAAAGCCTCGCTTGCTCAGACCGTATTCATTCGTCTCTATCATTCCGGAAAAAGTCGCAAAGCTCAATTATTTTCGATATTTAAAATCTCACAAAATTTAATTCATAACATTTAAATTACAACCATTAAAAAAAACTCTTTTCTCTTCCGGCTTTTTCTCCATCACTTACCACACCCACCGCATTTTCTCTTAGTTACTCTATTTCTTCTCTTATCACTTACCCTACTCTTTCACTCCCCTTCCCTCATTTCTCCACTTTCTTATAGCTCCCCTTAAATTCGTTACAATTTCCTTACTTACCTTCACTCATTTCCGTTCACTTCCCCTAGTCATGCTCCATTTCCTTCTCATACTTTTTCTACCTTCAGTTCCCAACACTTACCCTACTTTCCCTCCCCTCATTTCCCATCACTTTCGCAAACACAACTCACTGCATTTCTCATCACTCCTCTTACCTTTATTACCCCTGCTTCTCCTGTCCTTGTTTCACCTGCTTTCTCCCTTCTTATTTATCCTACTTCTCTTAATTCTTCTATCCTTATTTTACATCTCTGTCCCTACTTCTTCACTCTTTACTATCCCTATTGCCCCTACACCTATTTCCCTCATTACTCCTACCTCTCTTGTCCTCATTTCCTTATTTCATTTCCCCACCCTTTCTCTCATTCTCCTTGTACCATTTTCTCTTACTTCCCCTAATTCTTCTCCCCTCATTTCACCTACTTTTACTCTTATCATTACCTCCAATTCTTCTTCTTCTGTTCCCCTTATTTTTCATCACTTTCCCTACTTCCCTATACCTCACTACCCTTATTTCCCTTCTTACTTCCCTTTACTTTCTGTAAATTACATCCCTTTATTTCCCCACTTCTCCTACTTTCCTTTTCCTTATTTCCATACTTTCTCTCCCCTCACTTTCTCTAATTCCTCTTCTATCATTTTCCCTCACTTCCCCTATTCACCCTTTTCACATTTCCTCTCACTCTCCCTGATTCTCATCTCCTCCCTTTTCCTACTTGCCCTACACTCACTTTCCATCACTTCTCTTACTTCCCCTTTCCTCACCTCTCATTACTTCCGCAACTATCCCTTATTGCATTTTCCCTAATTTACCCTACTATCCCTTTTATAATTTTTCCTTACTTTCCTTATTCCAAATCCCTTAATTCCTCTACCTATTTTTCCCTTATTTCACCTCCCTTCTCTATTCTTATTTCCTCTACTGCTCTTTCTTATCCTTCCTTTACTTTCCATCACTTCCCCTACTTCTCTACCCCTTACTATTTCTATTAAACCCTTCCCCTTATTTCTCTCACTTCTGCTAAATCTTTCCCCTTAAATTTTTGCTTGCTTTCCCCACACTTCCCCTCGCATTATTTCCCCTCACTTTTTCTACTTCTCTTACCCTCATTTCACCTACTTTCCCTCTTCTCATTTCCCACATTTCTTCTGCTTCTCCTCACCTAATTTAATATTACTTTTATTTCTTTTCCACGCCTCACTACGCCTTTTTCCATCCCTGTTATTTTCCCTCACTTACTCTTACTTACCTTCTTTTATTTCCCTGACTTATTTTACTTTTCTTTTCCTTATTCCCCTACTCGCGCTCCTACCACTTCCCATACATCTCCTATTCCTCCTGATATCATTTCCCCTCACTTCCCCTATTAATTCTTTCCACATTTCCTTTCAATTCCCCTAAACTTCTTCACTCATTTCTCCTACTTTCCTTATTTAAGCTTTCCTTACTCCTCCTACAACTCCTTCTCTTATTTTTCATCATTTCTTCCACTTATTCACTTCTCATTACTCTCATTGACCCTTTTCTTATTTTCCCTTACTCCCTCTAATTTGACTTTCCTCATATCCCTTCACCTCCTTTCTCATACCTGCTCTTACTTCTTCTACTTTCCTTACTTGCACTTCCTCTACTTCTCTACCTATCATTACCTTCGCTTCCCCTACTTCTTCTCTTATTTCATCTGCTTTACTTTTTTTTACTTCTTCTACTTTTTTTACTTATCGTTCCCTTATTTCTTATTACTTTACCTACTTTCCCACTCCTTATTCCCCATATGTTCTCTTTCCTTATTTTACTTCCCGTCATTTTCACTCACTTCTCTTATTTCCTTTCCCTAAATTAAAAAGTTTAAGTTTAGGTTAAAAGATTAATTTTCAACTAAACGTAGAAAAATTTTCAAAGAAAATACATTAATTTTCTAACCAAAAAAAAATTTTCAACAAACAAGAATAATTTTCTACCCAAATTAAAAAAAAACTCGACTTTGAAACCATAAAAAAAGAATTTTCAACTAGAAAGTTGATTTTTGATTAGGAAAGATAAATTTTCAAAAAAACACTTCATTTTCAACTAAATAGTTGAGTTTTCAACTGAAAAAGATTAATTTGCAGCCAAAAATAAATTTTTTAAATTTTTGGTTGAAAAAGCAAATTTTCCACCAGCCGAATTTAACTAAAATAGACATTTTTTTAGAAAACAGTTAAATCCTCAACCAAATAGACGAATTTTCAACAAAATACATTAATTTTCTACCAAATAATTTTATCTTCACCAAATAGTTTAATTTTCAACTAAAGTTATGGATCTTTAAACAAAAAAATTAATTTTTTGCAAAACAGATCAACTCTTAACCAACTAGATGATTTTTTAACCAGAAAAATTAATTTTTAACCAAACATATAGTAGTTACGGTTTTACCAGAAAAATATATTAATTTTTAATCAAAAACAATTTAATTGAACCAAAAAAGACAAATTTTTAACAAAATAGTTGAACCCTTAACCAAACCAGATAAATTTTTTTTAAATGTAATCTTGAAATTCGTAGTTAAAAAAGAATAATTTTTTTTACAAGTCTTGCAAAGGCGAATTTTGAACAAAGTAGTTGAATTCTTAACCAAAATAATACATTTTTAACAAACAAGATTAATTTTCTAGCCACATAGACGAATTTTCAACAAATTCATGAATTTTTTCCAAATAGTTGTATTTTAAACTTATAAAGAAGAAATTTTGATTTACAATGTTTTAGAAGAACAGTTAAATTTTTAAATAAATTATATAGTTTTTAACGAAAAATTTCAATTTTTTACTAAGGTAGTTCAATTTTTAAATAAACATGGATTTGCATCGAAAAAGTTCATATTTAACCAAGTAGTTTAATTTTTAAGCCAAAAAGACCATTTTTTACAAAACAGATGAATTTTTAACAAAATAGTTGAATTTTTAATCAAAAAAGACGTGTGTATCGAGAAAACGAACTAGTCTTTTTACGGCCGAGCGAGAGTTTGCAATAACTTGGCTTCGTCTCGTTCTTGCAAACTCACGCTCGGCCGTAAAAAGACAAGTTCGCTTCCTTGGTGCACAATATACTATTAAGAATGGTCAAGCCTACACCGAATACTAATTACCAAGTCAAAAGTTTTTTAAGGTATAAAAATATTTATATGTATTATTTTTGTAGGGTTTGTGGCCTAATTAAGTGAAAATTTCTATTTTTGACTAATCTATCCCTTTCTAGCTTAACACAACTTGGTATCAATAAAATTGATTTAATTTGATCAAATAAAAGCACCGATTTGAGTAACAAACAGTAGCGTTAAGGACAATCGACTGTATTCTATGGTTGGAAGCACTCAGAAAAGCTCATTGTACTTGAGTCGTTAGAAGCTGCGGGTAGTAGTTCTTTCTCTTCTTTTTTTTTTATTGTTTCGGTATTGAGGGCCAGGATGAAAAATTATTGTTTCTGTCGATGCTTTCCGTACCGGTGCCAATGCTAATGCCAATTGTGTTTGATCCTGTGATCGCTGTTTGGACATGTGGTCACGTGCTCGCGACGAGCCAGAGCCACGGATCATTCTAGGCCTGATTGTCGATTCGTTTGTTCGCTAATGCGACGATTGTGGGCTCGCAATCTTTGAAACAAAACCGTCCCGCGGCCATCTGTCTCCGGTTTACTCGCTGAATGAGAAAAGAGCATCCGCATTTTACGCATAGGAGCCTTGCCGATGCGATATATGAGGGGATCGTTTCGTTTTCTAGTGGCTCCTCGTTTAACCCTTGCAAATTGTGGGAGGGGTGAGATGGTTCATCTCGCGCACGGGTGACCACAAAACGCTCACTTTCAGACTTTACACTTATTCCCCTATTCCCCTTTTTTCAAAAAATTCTCTTTTTTCTGTTTTCAAGAAACTTTCTCTCTTTTTTTTTTATTGCAAACTGATGCTCGGCCGTGAAAAGACTAAAAAGACTTGAAAACTATATTCTTATTTCATAAAATATCGTGTGTACCGAGGAAGTGAAGTCTTTTTACGGCCGAGCATGAGTTTGCAATAACTCGGCCTCGCCTTGTTTTTCGGCCGAGCGTGAGCTTGCAATAACTCAGCTTCGCCTCGTTCTTCGGCCGAGCGTGAGTTTGCAAGAAGACAGGCCGGCCTGGGTTCGAATCCCAGCGGAGCTAGAAAGAAATTCTGTTCACAGTTAAAGACTGTAACTATTTTGATTAAGACTAGTAGGTCAAAAACGGTTATTATATTAATAAATAACTAAAAATAATTACTTATCAGATTTGTGTGAGTTAGATCTTAAACGAAACTGAAATTCTATTTTCCTAGGGGAATTCCAAAACTACTTTGTCTGGCTTTTGGCTTTTATAGTAAACGAAGCGCAAATCGTAAATTCTTGAGCCACCCCGTGTGTGGATTATTCTCTCTCTACGCAACCAGCATAACGCGTAATGTGGTGTAGTAGCAGGGTCTTGGATTCTAGCAATTACACACTCTCAAGTACCCTTGAGGACGGGTCCCCATTACTGTAAGAGGAGGGATGTTTAACACGAAGAGCTTCCATTTTTGAATTGGCAGCCTATAGTAGATGCTGCAAACTATTTTTTTTTTCACTTTTATACCATTAAACCATATCCCTTTCTTCTTCACCTATCTTTCCGTAATTTGTAAGTAGGCTTGTATTCAGTTTTCTCAACTCTAAAAATCTTGGATTGACTCTGCTATAACAACCTTATGATCTGCGAACGCTAACCCACGTACCTTTACTGTCCCGAGATCAACACCTTCTTCGTAGAAAAGGGACATTCTTAGACTCTTATCCATGAATATGATAATTAAGTCTGATATAACAACATTATTATCTGTGAACGCTACCCCACGTACCATTACTGTCCCAAGATCCACACCTGCTTCGTCGAAAAAGGACATTCTTGTAGACTTGTCCATAAATATAATGATTGAGTCTGCTATGACAATATTATAATCTGTGAACGCTAACCCACGTACCCTTACTGTCCCGAGGTCCACACCTTCTTCGTCGAAGAGGGACATTCTTAGACACTTCTCTATAATTACAGTAATGGACTCTGCTATAACAACCTTATCATCTGTGAACGCTTACCCACGTACCTTAAGTGTCCTGATATCCACACCTTCTTTGTCGAAAAGGGACATTCTTAGACACTTTTCCATGAATATAATGATTCAGTCAGCCATAACAACCTTATCATCTGTGAAAGCCAACCCACGTACCCTCACTTTACGGAGGTTCACACCTTCTTCGTCGAAGAGGGACATTCTTAGACACTTTTTCATGAATATAATGATTGAGTCAGCTATAACAACCTTATCATCTGTAGACGCTAACCCACGTACACTTACTGTCCCGAGGTTCACACCTTCTTCGACGAAAAAGGACATTATTAGACACTTCTCTATAATTACAGTAATGGACTCTGCTATAACAACCTTATCATCTGTGAACGCTTACCCACGTACC
>JAUELO010000366.1:1254403-1266712 GCA_032357855.1 Amphibolips quercusostensackenii
ATTAAAAAATTTCTGAATGATAACATTTCTGACAGCTTCTAATGTTATCAAATTAAAAAATTTCCAAATGATAAAATTCCCTAATTGGGAACAATGAAATTCCTAAATAAGAATATTCCCAAATACTTTATAATATTACCGAATTTTAAAATTCCCGAATGGGAAAATTTCTCAATGGAATTCCTCAATAATAAAATTTCCGAATGATATCATTCCCTAATTATAAAATTTTCAAACAATAAAATTCCTGAATAATAAAATTACTAAACAGTTTATAATATTACCGAATTTGAAAATTTTTGTACAATAAAATTTCCCGAATTCGAAAATTCCTCAATAATAGGATTCTTGAATAATAAAATTTCCGAATAATAAAATTTTCAAATTGAAAAATTTCCCAACATTATATTTCCCGAATAATATAATTTCTGAACAGTTTATAAAATTCACGAATTTGAAAATTCCTTGATAAAAATTCTCCAGTAATAAAATTTCCAAATAATAAGATTCTCCAATTGAAAAATTTTCTAACAATAAAATGCCAAAACAGTTTATAACATTACCGACTTTGAAAATTCCTGAATAATATAATTCCTGACCTTTTCTAATGTTACCCAATTTGGAAATTCTTGAATCGGAAAATGCCCCAATAATAAAATTTTCGAATAATAAAATTTTCAAACAATAAAATTTCCGAACAATAAAATTCCCTAACAATATATAATATTATCGAATTGTAAATTTTCCGAAAGAAGATTGCCCAATTATAAAATATACAAACCAGAAAAATCACGAATTTAAGCAATTCAACAATTATTTCATAAAAATTATTTATTTATCAAAATACAATAATAGAATAATTTTATTTCAAAGTTTTTAAAATTTAAACAATAATTTTAGAAAATTCAAACTGTAAAAATAATTTGTTTTTTATAAAAATATTTGATTATTGTATTTTCAATTAATAACAAATATTTATAAACATAAATTCAATTGTTTGAATTCCAAAATATAATAAATCAGGAATTTTCTACTCCGAATATTTTATGATTCGTCAATTTTCTGAGGTCAATTTTATTATTCGGAAACTTCAAATTCAATAATGTTATGACCTGTTAGAAATTTTCCAATTCGGTAATATTATAAGCTGTTCGGGAATTTTATAATTCGGAAATTTTCCAATTCGCGAATTTTTTAATTTGGAAATTTTAATTTTCGGAAATTTTATCATAAGGAAATTGTATTATTTGGGAATTTTATTATACGGATATTTTATCATTTAGGAATTTTCTTTTTCGGGAATTTTCCCACTCAGGAATTTTTGAATTTGGGAATCTAATTATTCGAAAATTTTATTATTAGGAAATTTCAATATTCGGGAATTTTATTATTCAGATATTATATCATTTAGTAATTTTCTTTTTCGGGAATTTTCCCATTCAGAAATTTTTGAATTTAGGAACATAATTATTCGGAAATTTTATTGTCAGAGAATCTCATTATTTGGGAATTTTATTATCCGAAAACTTTATTATTTCGGAATTTTACTAATCGGGAATTTAATTATCAGTGAATTTATTATTTGGAAATTTTATTTTTGGGAATTTTTTAGACGTCTTAAAAATATTACATTTTTTAAAATATAATCAACGAAACATTTATCTAAAATTGGAAAAAACGGTACGATTGATAAATTCTGAAAAATAAATATCCTGCTATTGTGAAATTTCCGAAAAAAAATATTCGAAAAAGATAAAAACTCTAAATTATAAAATTGACAAAATTATACAAATCCCGCCGCCGAAAATTCTCGAATAATAGAATTTCCGAACAATTTATAATATAACCAAAATTAAAATTTGACATTGAAAAATTATTGAAATCCAAAATAAAAAATGTTTTTTTAATCAATTACAATGATTAGAAAGAATATTATTTGATGCAAAAAAATACCTGAATAAGTTATTCAAAGTTCAATAACTTTTTAAAAATTCTATACAAATTTTCAAAAAAAAACCTTGCGTTAAGAATTCTTTTATAATTATTGTTCTTTGAAATTTAGACACAAATCTTATCAAATACATTGAACATTGAAAAAATTTCATGGAAAAAAATATTTTATTTTTGTATTTTTAATAAATAATTAACGTTGATTAAAAAAAATTTTTTTAATTTTTTTAATTCGGGACTTTTCCAGCATCAGATATTTGATGATGCCGCAATTTTTGTCCAAAGTTTTAATTTTAAAAAATTTCAAAATTCGGTAATATTATCGAATTTTCGTAATTTCATTATTCGAGAATTTTCAAATTCTGTAATATTTTTAACTGTTAGAAAATTTCATTATTAAGGAATTTTCCATTGTAGAATTCTTACGTTTTGGCAATTTTACAATTTCGGAAATTTTCTATTTTGAATTTTTTCTTGTTGGAAATTTTACAATGTCTGGGTTCTTATTTTTTGGAACTTTTCAGTCGTCCCATAAAAATATTGCATTTTTTGGATTTGGTCTATGGAACACTCATTTCGAATTAAAAAAAAGGGAAAATAATTCTTGATTTAAAATAAAAATTTTAAATAATTTTTCAGTTGTTTAATTTTTCAAACACTTAAATTTAAACCTAAATAAGGCTTTAGGAAAGTATTATCAGTTGTTTTAAGGCTATGTAAAGATAATATTCCTAATTTTATTTTTCTGGATTTTTCTGTGGTCTAATTTTTAAGAGTTTTTAGAAATATTTTCAAATATATTCAAATTTTCTTTGAAAATTAATTTTTCAGAATAAAAAATGATTGAAAATTTTCTTAGGAATCTTAAGAAAAATTGTTCATTACCTTAGAACATTTCTAAATCCTCAACAAGTTTCAAAAATTTTTTTTGAAACCTTTAAAATGGTATATTTTGTTTTCAATTTTTTTATTTTGTTGAAAATTTTAAATTATTTTTATAATTGTTTTTAAACTGGAAAATATCATTAAAAATGATTACCTTTTTCCTTAAATTTTTTTAAAATCATGAAAAATCTTAAAAAGATGCCTTTAAAACTGAAAAATTCTTTTTCAAGATTTTTGGAAAACGTTTGAAATTTTTTTGAATACTTTTAACTCTTTTTTAAAAATTAATTTTTAACAAAAATTAATAATTAAAAATATATCTATCTTTTTGTAACCTTTTAAAATTTTTTAAAAGCTTCTAATTTTTCTGGTACGAAATCTAAAAAATGTATGAGAATTTAAAAAATTGCCTTAGAATCTTTCAGATTTTTTTTGAAAATTTTGAGAATCATAAAAAAATTTTCCAGAAATCTTACAAAATTTTTAAAAATTAATTTTAAATCTTCAAAACCCCATAAAAATCTTTTATATTTTTTGTTTGAATTGTTTCAAAATCTACTCTTTATTTTAAATTTGTTCTGATCTTTTAAAATTTTAAATTATTGTTACACATTATTAAAATTCTATTTAAAATTTAATTTTGAAACATTTTTAAATTTTCAAATATTTAAAATTTACCGAGAAATTGCACAAACTTTTTTGATTATACTGAAAAATTTCAACATTCTCAAAAAGCTTTCGTATTTTTTTTTAATCTTAAAAAATCTGTGCATAATTTAAATTGAAAATTTTTTTAATTTAATTTAAAATCGAATCTTTGAAAATATTTTTTTACAATTTTGGAAAACTTCTGTAATGCTTTTAATCTTTTTAAATATTCTCTTCTAATTAATTTTTCAAAATGAAAAATCATTAAAAAATTTTTCAAAAATTTTGACAATTCTTTTGGAGTATCTTGGAACTTTATAAAATCCTTGAAGAGCTTCAAAATTTTATTTTAAAAGCCTAAAAAATATACATTAAAAACATTTTTTTAATCTTTTTGAATTTAAATTTATTTTTATTTTTTTTATTTTATTTTTTTTTATTTTTTTAGAAGCTTCTAAATATTTTTCAAAATAATTTTAATTCAGAAAGGTAAGTAAATTATTAGGATAGAAAGTAATTAAATTTTTTTAATTTTGCAAAATTAAAAAAAATTTACTCTATAATCCTCCAGATTTTTTTTCAATATTTTGAAAATCTTTCCGAACTTTCTCTTAGATAAATTTTTTTACATAAAAAATCATTTAAATTTTTTTCTGTCTTAAAACGTTTCAAAAATGTTTAAAAGCTATTTTAAAGTTGGCTGAGAACTAAGAAAAGAGATTTTTACGGAAAAAATAGTGGTATTTCAGTCTTTTTGAAAATAACAAATTTTATAAGAAATAAAAAAAAAATTGTAACAAGATTTTTTTAAGTTACGAAACATTTCTCAAGTCCTCCCTCCCCTTAAATCGTTATTTAATATATTGACATTCCCTTATTGATTCAAGTCAAAGACTCGATTAGGAGTCCCCTGGGCGTGAATCAAAGGGTGACTTTGTGGCAAAGCCATTTAAATCCGAAATCGCTTTATTTCTGAAAATCATTTATTTTGGAAAGATCCTGCTTTCCTTAATCCTAATTGATTATTTTTAAAAATATCAGGGCTCGAACTTACTTTAGATATAAAAAAAAGTTCCTATAGGGGCATCCAAAATTTGAAATTTACATATATAAAATAAAATAAAATATTATTTTTACGAATAAAAAAATTAAATTTTTGTTGTTTTTGGCGGTAATTTAAATTTTAGAAAATTTTAGATCTTTGGGAATTAACAATTTCTTTAATTTACTAATTTCAATAATTTAATAATTTTGGGTATTTAAAATTTCGGTATTTTAAAAATTCGAGTTTTAAAATGTCAGTATTTATACAAATTTGGAAATTTAATAATTTTGGTAATTTTAACTTCTTGAATATTTTTAGATAATTTAATTCTCACTTGCGGAATATTTCAGTTTTGTTAATAAATATTTTCAGTAATTTTTATTTTTTAGAATTTTTTTTCTCTTGGTCAAAATAAATTTTTTTTTATAATCTACAGGTTTTTCAATTTAGAATAATTTCTAGGGTCAACTCTTTTTTCACTTATTTTAAACAATACAAAATTAGGAATATCAATATGCATTTAAGAATTTAAAATAAAATAGTGAGTAAATTTTGAAAATATACGAAAACACTCAAACTTAAAAGGTTCAAAAAATTTTTAATCTGTCTGAATTTTAATAAGTAAAAAATTTTAAAGCACTTAAATTTCAAATATGTTTAAAATTATAAAATATTTAAAATTCGGAAAAAACTGAAACTTGCGAATGCCAGAAATTTTAAAACACTTAAAGATTTATTTAAGGAAAAAAGAAATTTCGAAAAGGTGTACGTTAAATTCAAAAACTTTTAATTTCAAATTCAGAATTTAAAATCAAATGAAAAATTTGTAGACATTAAACCTTTGACACTGGCTCGAATTAAAAAAAAAAACTAAAAATTTGAAAACTCCCAAATTTTGGTAGAAACGTAAAATGTACAAAAGAAAATAAATTTTGAAACGGATCTCTTTGGTTCAAAATATAACTATTTTGTTGAAAACTTATTTTTTTGTTTAGCATTAATTGTCTATTAATTATTAATGCGATGGGTTATTTTTTAACTTTGAATTCATCAATTTTGTTATTAGAAAAAATTTGTCTTTCATAGTTAAAAATTTATGTAATTTATTGAAATTTTTTAAAATTAATTTTTAATTTGAAAATTTTATTATTTCATTTTTGATTGAAAATCTACGTTTTTGTTTAAAATCTAACTATTTTCCTGAAAAATCGCAATTTATCGTTTAAAAATTTATTTTTTCACTTAAAACTTAACAATTCCTGTTAAAGATTTAACATTTTATTTAAAAATTCTTTTTTTTACATGAAAATTTATCTAGTTTGTCAAAAATTCGTTATATATTGGTAAAAGGTTAATTTTTTAAATCGAAAATGTAGCCATTCCATGTTTGGTTGGAATTTACTTTTTTTAACTTAAACATTTGAATATTTAGCTAAAACTTTTCTTTTTTAATTAAAAATTTATCTATTTGGTTAAAATTTTAAATACTTTGCTAAAAATTAATTTCTTAACTCCAATTTAAAAATTCTTCTTTTTATATAAAAATTTAACTAGTTTGTCAAAAATTCGTTATATTTTATAAAAAATAAATTTTTTAAATGAAAAATGTAGCTATTCCATTTCTGGTGGAAAATTGATTTTTCCTAATTAAAAATTCAACTATTTGGCTGAAAATTTTTCTTTTTTAGTTAGAAATTCAACTACTAGGTTAAAAGTTAAAATACTTCGCTAAAAATTAATTTCTTATCTTAAAATTTGAAAATTTTTCTTTTTACACAAAAATTTAACCAGTTTGTCAAAAATTCGTTATATTTTGGTAAAAAATTAATTTTTTCAATAAAAAATGTAGCTATTCCATTTTTGGTTAAGAAATTAATTTTTCTTAACTAAAAATTCAACTATTTGGCTGGAAATTTTTATTCTTTAGTTGAAAATTCAACAACTTGGTTAAAAGTTTAAATACTTTGCTAAACATTAATTTTGTTACTTAAAATTGGAAAATTCTTCTTTTTATATGAAAATTTAACAAGTTTGTCGAAATTTTGTTATATTTTGGTAAAAAATTAATTTTTTGAATGAAAAATGTAATTATTCCATTTTTTGTTGAAAATTGATTTTTCTTAATTAGAAATTCAACTATTTAAATGAAAATGTTTATTTTTTATTTGAAAATTCAACTAATTAGTTAAAGGTTTAAGTACTTTGCAAAAAATGAATTTTTTCACTTAAAATTTAACAATTTCTGTTGAAGATTTAACTTTTTATTTGAAAATTCTTTTTATATAAAAATTTATTTAGTTTGTCAAAAATTCATTATATATTGGTAAAAGATTAATTTCTAAAATCGAAAATGTAGCTATTCCATTTTTGGATAAAATTTAATTTTTCTGACTTAAAAATTTAAATATTCAGCTAAAACTTTTCTTTTTTAATTGAAAATTCAACTACTTGGTTGAAATTTTAAATACTTTGCTAAAAATTAATTTCTTAACATAAAATTTGAAATTTCTTTTTATATGAAAATTCAACTAGTTTGTCAAAAATTTGTTATATTTTGGTAAAAAATTAGTTTTCTACATGAAAAATGTAGCTATTCCATTTTTGGTTAAAAATTGATTTTTCTCAATTGAAAATTCAACTATTTGGCTGGAAATTTTTCTTTTTTAGTTAAAAATAAAACTACTTGTTTGAAAGTTTAAATACTTTTCTAAAAATTAATTTTTTTGACTTAAAATTTGAAAATTCTTCTTTTCATATGAAACTTTAACTAGTTTGTCACAAAATTCGTTATATTATGGTAAAAAATTAATTTTTTAAATGAAAAATGTAGCTATTCCATTTAAGGTGGAAAATTGATTTTTCTTAATTCAAAATTCAACTATTTGGCCGGAAAATTTTCTTTTTTAGTTGAAAATTGAACTATTTGGTTAAAAGCTTAAATACTTCGCTAAAAATTAATTTTTTGCACTTAAAATTTAAAAATTCTTTTTTTCATATAAAACTTTAACTAGTTTGTCACAAAATTCGTTATATTTTAATAAAAAATTAATTTTTGAAATGAAAAATGTAGCTATTCCATTTTTGGTGAAAAATTGATTTTTCCTAATTAAAAATTAAATTATTTGGCTGGAAATTGTTTCTTTTTAGTTAAAATTCAACTACTTGGTTAAAAGTTTAAATACTTTGCTGACAATGAATTTTTTTTACTTGAAATTTGAAAATTCTTCTTTTTATATTAAAATTTAACTAGTCTGTCACAAAATTCGTTATATTTTGGTAAAAAATTAATTTTTTAAATAAAAAATGTAGCTATTCAATTTAAGGTGGAAAATTGATTTTTCTTAATTAAAAATTCAACTATCTGGCTAGAAATTTGGTTTGTTTTCTATTTGAAAATTCAACTACTCTGTTGAAAATTCATATTTTTTTATGAAAAATTTATCTTCTTGGTTCAAAATTCAAAGACTTGGTTGAAAGTTGAACTAATTTCTTGAAAAGTAAACAATTTTGTTTAGAAGTATCCTGTTTGGTCAAAGGTGAAGATTCAACTGATCTTAAAGAAATTCGTTTATTTTTGTTTTTAATGCAACTGTTTTGAACTTATAAATATCTTTTTTGGTTAATGAATCAAATATTAAATTTTTTATCAGAAAATTTATCTCTTTTGGGTAAAAATTAGTCTACTTTGTAGAAAATTCAAAAATTTATTAAAAAATAATTTCTTTGGTTGAAGATTTTTTTTTTAGTTGAAAATTCATCTTTTTAGTTGAAAATCTAACTATTTTTAAAAATCATTGTTTTCTTGTTAATAATTTATTTTTTAACCAAAAATTTCATTATTTTATTTTTGATGAAAATTTATCTTTCTTATGTGAACATTTATTTATTTGGTTGAAAATTTATCGTTTTCGGTATAAAATGAATCTTTTTGATTGAAAATTAAAATGTTCAGTAAAAAGTTAATATTTTTTTGTATTATTTTTTGTAATTCACCAATCAGGGAGCAAGTTTGGAAATATTTTAAAATAAAAAATAGTGACATTTTTTTCAAAATAGTGTCATCGCGCAAAAAAAGTATCAAATAGTGTCAATAGTGGTCTGAGTCCGAGCCCCAAAGTATCTGTTACAACCCCTATACAAAATAAGGAAGTATTCCCCTCTTTTTTTTAAATTGATTTTGCCCATAAAAATAAAACTAGTTTCTTGAATTCAGAGAAACGAAAACAGTGATCCTTCCCCATTATTTCCGCTTCTTGAAAAAGGGGAAGCAGGTGTCAACCCTTTCGGAAATGAGAAGACACCCAGAAGGGTCAGATGAGTGGTGGATTGAAAGGAAAAGTCAACGTCCCCTTTTCGAAATATGCCAGAAAAAGCGGTTCGTCCCGTTCTCGCGAAATCAACGACAGGTCAAAGGAGGAAAGTTGGCTGAAAAAGGGTTTCGAAAGGGTGCTAAAAAATGCCCTTATTGTCTGCGGTTAACCCATCGTTTCCAAAAATTTTGATTAGAAGGAACACCACAATGAGGGAATTATTTGGGACCAGAGGCGTGAGAAATCGCAAGACTTGGGTGACAATAAAGGAAGTGGAAAAAAAAGTTGAGAGTTTTCGTGAAACGGAACCAATATCCGTGGAACTATAATTCATGACATAATTGAGGGGAATTCTTATAATTCGATTTTGATGGTCGCGACACTCTGGGTTGCAGAGATCCAAATGCGAGGGTGTTGCATGAAAAAGAATAATGAAAGGCGATAAATAACTGATGAGAATTGAAGTGAGTTTAGAAGAGTGGAAGTCACCCTGAAAACAAAGAGATTCAATTTCAATACCGATTCGGAACGAATACGCATCAAATATGAATCGCGAAATCGCGAAGGGCTGCTGTGACAGTGCAAAGTCGAAATGGGTTTTAAAGGGGTGAAGATAAATATCTTGAGACATTTGGAAAATAAATTTTCCTTCTATTTTGGATTCATTTTTCTACTACTAGAGTCCAACTGTATTCCTCATAATGTCAAAATTGTCTAAGTTAATTATTGAAATGTTTCAATGAAAATAATTGTTTGATGCTTTTTATGTTGTAAACTGATTAATTAATTATTAACTGATTTTATTGAAACTCAAATTACCTGGAATTAGTTAAAAAGGTTATTAATCAATCAAATTTTAAGAACTGAAAGTTCAAAATAATATTTTGCAAATCGATTAATTAATGACTAGCTAATTAATTTTTTTCATAAGAATATATTACTTAAACATTAATTTTTTCAATTAAGTACATAAATTTCTTATATACTTCAAGGTTTTGTAATTGAATATTGTCTACAATTTGTATGATTAAAGTTTGATGAAAATAATTGTTTATTGCTATTCATGTTATAAACGAAGTAATTAACTATTGACTGATTAATTTTTTTACGATACAAAATTTCATTTCAGATTGAACTTTGAATTGTTTTCATTTATTTTATATTGTTTATATTGTATTCAAAATACCTCTATTAAAATTATGTAATTTTTCAAAATGTTTGTGATGTTGTGAAATGAGTATCTGAATTCAATTTTCAAAATTATACGTACATATGTTTTAATTTTTTCCAAAATAAGTATAAAAGGTTTTTAATGATTACAATTTTCAGAAATGAAAACTCCAGTTTAAAAAAATATAAAGTAAAAATTAATTGAGTCTTGCAATAGAAATATTTGTTAAAGGCTTTTTACTTTGTGAGGTGAATAATTGTTTATTGACAGATTAATGTTTTTCACAGTATTAAATTACATAAGGTTTGAATTTTAATTTTTCTCTACTAGCAACATAAATTGAGTATTTATTTTAAAGTTTTTAATTAAATATTGGCAATAAATTGTATAATAAAAGTTTATTCATAATTTAAAAATTACTATTACAGTAAAATAATTTTTAAAATGTTTTTGATGTTGTGATATGTAATGCAATTTAAAACTTAAAAAAATATAAGTTGAAAATTATTTCAATATTTTAATGAAAATAATGTTAAATTTTATTTTATTATTAGTTTTTGATCATCATTATAGTATTAATAATTAATTCTATTAAAACTGAAATTTTCTGAAATTATTTAAAAAGCTTATTAATAAATAAAATATTTCTAAATTAAAATAAAATAACAATAATATATATATATATATATATATATATATATATAAAGTGCAAATTGCTTGACTGTTTTAATGAAAATAATAATTTAATGCTTTTAATGTTGTAAATTACATAAGGTTTGAATTTTAATTTTTCTCTATTAAGTAACATAAATTGATTATTTATTTTAAGGTTTTGTAATTGAATATTGGCTAGAAATTGTATAACAAAAGTTTATTCATATTTTAAACATCCCTATTACAGTTACATAATTTTCAAAATGTTTTTGATGGTGTGAAATGAGTATCTAAATGTAATTTTCAAAATTATATGTATATGTGCTTTAATTTCTTTAAGATTTTTATTTGAAAGGTTATTAATAATTCAAATTTTCAAAAAAATATAATGTAAAAATGATTTGGATGCTTCAATGAAGATAATTATTCAATGCTTTTTATGTTCTGCACCATTTCATTATTAGCTAATAAATTGTATTCACAATAAAAAATTACATAAAGATGTAATCGAATATGGGCTATGATTTTTATAATAAAAGTTTATTTTTTAATTGAAATAGCTTCATAACAATTATGTAATTTTTTAAAATGTTTACAATGTTGTGAAATGATTATCTGATTCCAATTTTCAAAAGTATATGGGATATATTTCAATTTTTTTCTGGAATTAGTAAAAAAGGTTATTAACAATTCAAATTTTCAGTAATGCAATTCAAAGTAAAAAAATATAAATTGAAAATTATTTCAATATTTTAATGAAAATAATGTTAAATGCTATTTTATTATTAGATTTTTTTATAATCATTATAGTATTAATAATTCATTCTATTAAATCTGAAATTTTTTGAAATTATTAAATAAGCTTATTAATAAATAGAATATTCCTAAATTAAAATTAAAATTACAATAATTTATTTTTAAAAATAAAATAAATAATAAATATATATAATAATAAATATAAATAAAAAAATAAATAAATATATAATAAAATAAATAAAATTTAAAAAATAAAATTTATTTGACTGTTTCAATGAAAATAATAAGTTAATACTTTTTATGTTGTAATTTACGTAAGGTGTAAATTTTTATTTTTCTCTATTGAGTAACATAAATTGATTATTTATTTTTAAGTTTTGTAACTGAATATTGGCTGTAAATTGTATAATATAAGTTCATTCATATTTAAAATACCCCTATTACAGTTACATAATTTTCCAAATGTTTTTGATGTTGTGAAATGAGTATCTGAACTTCATTTTCAAAATTATATGTGTATGTGTTTTAATTTTTTCTAGATATAAATTTGAAAGGTTATTAATAATTCAAATTTTCAGAAAAATATAATGAAAAAATAATTTGAATGCTTAAATAAAAATAATTATTTAACGCTTTTTATGTTCTGCACTGACTGATTCATTATTAGCTGATACATTGTTTTTACAATAAAAAATTACATAAAGATGTAATAGAATATGGACTATGATTTGTATAATTAAAGTTTATTTTTTATTTAAAATAGCTTCATAACAATTATGTAATTTTTAAAATGTTTACGATGTTGTGAAATGATTATATGTTTTCAATTTTCAAAAGTATATGGGCATATATTTCAATTTCTTTCTGGAATTAGTAGAAAAGGTTATCAA
>JAUELO010000366.1:1284249-1297844 GCA_032357855.1 Amphibolips quercusostensackenii
AGATATTCACATATATATATATATATATATATATATATATATATATGGTATATTTATATCTATATATGGTCTTATATTTAGGACCGTAGGGCGCATATACTATGCTCTGGGATATCATTGTTAGAAGTGCGACCAAAGTGTGTGGTACTGCGGTTGTGAAAATAATGTCTGGTGATGCGTGGTGGTATGATGAAATTTGCGCATGCGCCCACGAAAAGAAACAAGCGTCTCTAAGGAAGTTGAGCCTCACAAAGCATTACACAATCCCGAGAGGGATATAGCTTAATGTTGTAATACAAATAATAATAATAATTTAGAAGTATAAGTGCGAAGTGTAAAAACATTATCAGATTAAAATTCCACTGTTTTCTACTTTTTAAAGCACCAGAGGCTACTTTTACCATTTATTTGAAAGTCATAAAATAGTGTGAAACTTGTGATAAGATAAAAAGTGTAGGTTTTTTCCCTAAAGAGATTTGTATTTTTATATAGGAAGGTGTAAAAGTTATGGTGGATGTAATATTGGGTCATTTCGTGCTGGTGTAAATCACACCTCCAAATATTGTAGAGTCGAGGGACGAGGGCGCATTCCACCAGCCATAAAGAATAATATAACTGCACGCGACACATGTCTTTTGGCGTGGAAGTTACACATGTGTAAAATACAAAATGTCCCAACTTTCTTCTGGTAATATGCGTTACGAAGATTTGTTTCATGCTCGTTTCTTTCTCCGCAGGACACTGCGCATATGAGCATTCTTATTTCTGCGATTCGCGCGGACATTACGATCGCAATTTATTCGCTCGGTGTGAATTTATTACCTAAAACGTAACGTGTCTCTGGAAAACAAGTTGCGAAAATTAAATTAAGAATCAAGAAAAAAATTAAAATATTTATTTTCATAATTTTCTACAACTCTCCCAGAATTTACTTGGAAATTAACTTAAATTATGATGTTACGTTTCAGCAACGGCATTTCAGAAGACATCTGCTAGCAATTACGTATTTAGTTTAATTTTTTATTAAGAATTTTCATCAAAAATTTGACATTTTGACTTTTAAATTCAACTATTGTGGTAGAATATTTAACTATTGGGTTGTTGAAAATTCGTCTTTTTAGATGAATGAGATTATTTTGGTAAAAAATGAACCTATTTGTTTAAGAATTGAGTTTTGGTAAAAAATTCGAATCTTTACTTTAAAATAAATTGGTTTCAATTGAGGATTCAACTTTTTTGTTTAAAAATTAATTTTTGTGGAAAATTCAAATCTTGATTTAAAAATTCATCTGTTTTAGTTCAGGATTCTACTTTTTTGTTCACAAATTCATTTTTGTGAAAAATTCGATAATTTTCTTAAATTTTTTTATGTTTTAGTTGAGGATTTAACTTTTTTGGTGAAAATTTAAATTTAAAAAAAAACTTGATCTATTTCTTAAAATTTATATGTTTTAGTTGAGGATTCAAATTTGTAGTGAAAAAATTAAATTTTAAAGAAAATTTAATCTTTTTTTTAAATTTATATGTTTTGTTTGGGGATTCAAATTTTTTGGTAAAAAATTCTTCTTCTTTTTGAATGAATACAACCATTTTGATATCAAATTTGACATTTTGGTTGAAAATTAACAATTTTGTGGAAAACTCAACTCTTTTCTTAAAACCTAATTTGTTTAGTTGAGGATTCAACTGCCTTATTAAAAATTCATTATTTTTGGTGGAATTAAACACTTTTGTGGAAAATTTAATTTTTTTGCTTGAAAAAATTTACATTTTAGATTGAACTATTTTCTTCATTGACTATTTCTTTGGTAATAATTCAACTCTTTTTCTGAAAATTTGTCTTTTTTGTTTCAAAATACATCCTTTTGGGTAGAAACTAATCTTTTTTGGTTAAAAATGCAACTTTTCGGTTAAAAATTAAATAACTTTGTTGAAAATTGATTTTTTTTTTGTTCTTGCTAGAAATAATTTTTTAACTAAAAATTGACCTGTTGCATTTTTAGTGAGAGACTTATATTTTCTATTTGAGAATAATATACATTGCTTAAAAGTAGTCTTTTTTAGCAAAAAAATAAATCTAATTTCTGAAAAATTCTTTTATTTTGGTGAAAATTCTAACCTTTAATTGAAATTTGAACTTTTTTGTTCAAAATTCGTTTTTTTTTTAATTAACTTTTTAAACCGATTTTTTAGTCAAAAAAAACTTTTTTGGTTAAAATTTATTTTTTTTTTATTTTAAATTCAACATTTTAGTTTCAAAAGTATTTCCTTAGTTGAAAATTTTACTATTTTGTTTACAATTTCGTCTTCTTTCTCAAAAGTTATTTTTTAAAACTAATAATTAATCTCTTCCATTTAAGGTTAAAAATTGATGTATTTTTTAAAAAAATTCGACCTTTTAGGTTAAAAAAACTTTTTGGTTAAAGATTAATTTTTATGTATAAAAATGTAACACTTTAGTTTAAAATATATTTCGTTAGTTAAAAATTGTACTATTTTGTTGAAATTTTTTTTTTTTTAATTAATTTTTCTAATCGAAAATTTAATTGTATCTTTTTAAATTTTTTTTGTTGTTGTTAAAATTGATCTTTGTTAGTTGAATTTTCAACTTGAAAATGTACATTTTTAACTAAAATGGAGTAGTTGAATTTTTCTTTAAAAAAATTAATTTTTAATTCAAAGAAACAAATTTTTAGTAAAATATTTTAATTTTTAACCCAAAACATTAATTTTCACAGTAAAGGTTCGAATTTTTCACCAAAACTTAATTTTTAAACAAATAGGTTGATTTTTTACCAAAATAATCTAATTCATCTAAAATGACGAATTTTCAACAACACAATTTAATCCTCAGCCAAAATAGATGAATTTTCTAACCTAAAAGACGAGTTTTTAACCAAATAAATGAATTTTTAATTAAAAAAGATAAATTTTTTAACTAAAAATGAAAAAGTTGATTTTTCAATTTAAAAGATAATTTTTAACGAAAGAAAAACGATTTTTTAACAAATCCGTTAAATTTTCAACAATAAGAATGAATTTTTAACAAAATAGTCCATTTTTAATCAAATAGTTAAATTTCTTACCAAAATAGTTGAATTTTCAACCTAGAAGGATGAATTTTCAACAAAAAGGTTTTATTTATGATTTTAACCAAAAAAGAGTTAAATTTTTGAAAAATAATAGTTGAAATCAGATTCATTTTCAAGAAAACAATTAAAACTTATTTTAAAAAAAAGTTCCTGCCTAAAAAGATGAATTTTTAACACAAAAAAAATAACTTTAAATCAATTGCTTATTGTTTTCACCATTTTTTAAAGACTTGGGTTCGAATCCCAGCTGAGGTAGAGAAAAATTTTTTTACAAAAAAAAAACATAAATATTTGTATAAATACTTCTCTAAGATTATGTGAAAAGAAAAAACTAACATGAATTATATTTACTTATTTAGTTTTTATAATTGTTCCAACTGTTCCAACGTATTTTAAAAAAAAATTACACGAAAAAATGTGTCGTGCACTTTTATTTGAATCAGAAGTGTGTACTCAAGATTGAAGTAATTTTTTTCAGAAAACACGTTTTCGCACCGTTTCGAGAATGTACAAACGAGGCAAGTGACAGTTCAGAAATTCAATTCTTTCTTATACGAATCCGGCACGGCAATGTATAAAAGAATGTGTGTGAGTATTTTCCAAGCCACAAAATGCTGTTAAGGTTTGTTTGGATTGGTTGTAAAAAAGTGGACTCAAGGTTTTTGACAGTTGGTCTCGCGAAAAAGTAGCTCACTTATGTCTAGAGGGTTTTTCTTTATGAATTTACGCGACCCGCTGACCGGAACTCTACGTGGGGTCCCTTTTATTCTGACTTCGATATCTTTGAAAAAGCCACTTTTTCTTCGAGGGTTCGCGGCTTGGTTCCTCGAGGAGGGCAGAAAAAGCTTGAGATCTGACCGCTACTTGTCAGCGCTCGTCAGAAGTCGAAAAATCAAATCGTTGCAGGTAAAATGTTTCTATCACAATGGTTCAATCGAAAAAAGAAGCTCTAGTTTCTCTCAATTAAATGCATTCATTCGGATCAATTTCCTTCCGATCATTAAAAAAATCGCGTTCACGAGATCTCCCATTCAAGCTTACTCAGACGAATTTTTTACCTTGAACCAAAAAACTGTTTTCTTGGATTGACGTAGAAATTTGGTGAATCATACTTTGGTTGATTTCACAAAATATTTGATTGAGCCAACAAAATTTTTTTGCTGAATCAACCAAATACTCCATCTTCCAAACGATTTTTAGTTGGGACAACCAAATATTTTGATGTTTATATAATTACTATATTTTATGGTTGAACCAACAAAACTTTTATTGCTTTAATGAAATAGATCTCTGAGTGCAGAAAAAAGATCTTTTTCATGCTTGTGTTTAGTTTGCTCAACATTTTTCGAAAGACTTCGATTGACTCTGCGACAGCAACCTTAGCATCTGCGAACGCTAACCCACATACCCTCGCTTTCCCGAGATTCATACCTTCTTCCGCGAAGAGGGCCATTTTTAGACACTTGTCCATAAATATAATGAATAGCCTTTAAAACATAACGCATTCTTGCCTAACACCTTGCTAATTTTGCCAAACATCTTGCTAAATTTAACATTCACAAATTATTGGTTGGAAATTAATTTTTTAAATTCAAAACCTACCTTTCCTTTTTTTTTGTTAAAAATATGTTTTTTCAAATAAAATTTAATTACTTGGCTGAAAGTTGAACTACTATTTTAAAAATTGTGCTTCTGGTTGAAGATTCTTCATTTTATTTGAATATGGTTTGGTTGAAGATATAAAAATTTTGTTAAATATTATTTCTTTTTAATATAAAAATTGATTTTCGAAACTGAAAATTTAACTATTTCTTTTATTGTTAAAAATATATTTTTTTCAAATAAAATTCAATTACTTGGTTGAAAATTGAACTACTATGTTGAAAATTATATTTAAGGTTGAAGATTCTTGATTTTATTTGAAAATGGTTTGGTTCAAAATTTAAAAATTTTGTTGAAAATTCTTATTATTTTAATAAAAATTAATTTTTTCAACTTAAAATCTAACTTTCATTTTTTGTTAGAAATGTACTTATTGTTTAAATTGAAACCTTAATTTCTTGGTTAGAAGTTGAACTACTATGTTAAAAATTGTGTTATCTGGTTGAAAATTTAACAATTTTGTAGAATTTTCTATTTTTTTTTAAAATTAATTTATTTACCCAAAAAGCTAACTATTGCATTTTTTAAATGAAACTTAATAATTTGATTGAAAGTTGAACTACTATGTTGAAAATTGTGTTTTTTGGTTGAAGATTCTTCATTTTATTTGAATATGGTTTGGTTGAAGATTTGAACCCTTTGCCAAAAATTATTTTTTTTTAATATAAAAATTTATTTTTCAACCTCAAAATCTAACTATTCCATTCTTTGCTAAAAATATATTTTTTTAAATAAAATTGAATACTTGGTTGAAAGTTGAACTACTATGTTGAACATTGCGTTTCTGGTTGAAGATTCTTGATTTTATTTGAAAATGGTTTGGTTGAAAATTTAAAAATTTTGTTGCAAATTCGTCTTTTTTATAAAAATTAATTTGTTCAACTGGTAATTCAACTTATATTTTTTGTTGAAAATGTATTTTTTGTTCAAATTGAAAACTTAATTAATTGGTTAAAAGTTGAACTAATATGTTAAAAATTCTGTTTTCTGCTTGGAGATTCTTGATTTTATTTGAAAATGGTTTGGCTGAAGATTTAACAATTTTGTTGGAACTTCCTTTTTTTAATAAAAATTATATTTTTTCACCGAAAACTTAACCATTTCATAATGGATAAAAATTTGTGTTTTTAAGTCGAAAATTGAGGTATTTTGTTGAAATTTAGTTTTTTTTAGTAGAAAATTAAGTGCTTGCTTGAAAATTCAACTATTTGCTTGAAAATGCACCTATATTTCTGAAAATTCGATACATTTTTATGTGAAAATTAAGTTTTTATACTAAAAATCTAACTATTTCTTTTTTTTTATACATTTTTTTTTTATTAAAAACTTAATTACTTGGTTTAAAGTGTCAATACTATGTTAAAAATTGTATTATCTGGTTAAAGACTTAACAATTTTGTTGAAAATTCGTTTTTTTTTTTTAATCAAAATTAATTTTTTTCCAGTGAAAATTTAAGTATCCCATTTTTTGTTGAAAATGTATTTTTTGTTAATATTGATAAATTAATTACTTGATTAAAAGTTGAACTACCATGTTAAAAATTTTGTTTTCTTGTTAAAGATTCTTGATTTTATTTGAAAATTTTTGGTTGAGTATTTAAAAAGTTTATTGAAAATTCATTTTTTTAATAAAAATTAATGTTTTTAAATTGAAAATCCAACTATTTTATTTTTTGTTAAAAATGGATTTAAAAAAATAATAAATCTTAATTACTTGGTCAAAAGTTGAACTACTACGATAAAAATTGGTTCTTCCGGTTAAAGATTCTTGATTTTTTTTTAAATGGTTTAGTTGGACTTTTACCAATTTGTTCGAATTTTTTTTCTTCCTGATAAAAATTAATTTTTTCCGCGCAAAATTTAACTGACTCATTACTAGTGAAAATTTGTCTCTGAAAGTTAAAAATTCATGTCTTTTGTTGAAATACCTTTTTTTAGTAAAAAATTAAGGTGCTTGCTTAAATTTCAACTGTTCGTTAATTGTTTGGATGAAGATCTACCAATTTTCTTGAAAATTCATTTTTTCATAAAAAATTAGTTTTTTCACTTGAAAATTTATCTACTTTATGACTGGTGCAAATTTGTCCTTCAAAATTAAAATTTCATTTTTTCTTTGTAATTTTTTTCATTTGGAAATTAAAGGGCTTGCTTGAAAATTTAACTATTTGGTTGAAATCTTGACTAAATTCTTGAAAATTTTTTGATTTTTTTTCGTTGAAAATTAATTTTTTCAACTGAAAAGAAATTTATTTGACAATGGTGTGCTTGAAGATTTATCAATTTTGTTGAAAATTCGTTTAAAAAAAATAAATATTAGTTTTTTCCTCTGAAAATTTAACTAGTTCATAACTGGTGAATATTTGTCTTTATAAGTTGAAAATTCATGTATTTTGGTGAAATTCAGTTTTTTAGTAGAAAATCAAGGTGCTTGCTTAAAATTTAACTATTTGGGTGAAAATTTAACTATATGGTTGACAATTCGTATTTTTTGGTAGAAAATTAATCTTCTTGGTTGAAAATAAATATTGTTGGTCAAAAATTCAACAACAAAATTCTGTATGAACTTTTTTGAGGTATAAGAAAGAATTTCCTGTAAGAATTTTTTTCTAAAAGACAACTCTTGAATTCAATATTTTCTCTACAATCTTTTCTGCAAGACAAAAAAATTTTCTGCGAGACAGTTCTTTTCTTTTTTTGAGTTGTTTTCTGCAAGCCAGAAAAAAATCTGAAAGATAATAATTCTTTAATTCAAACGTTTCTTTTCAATCTCTTCTGCAGGACAATTTTTTTTGCAAGAATAAATACAATTCTATAAGACAATTCTTTTGTGTATGACAGTTGTTTTCTGCAAGACAGAAAAAAGCCTGTAGTAAAAAACCTTTTCTTTCAAGTATCAACGGAAAAAAGTTCTGTTAGACAGAATTTTTTGTAAAAATTCTTTACGGTAAGACAATTTTTTCCTGCAAGACAGAAAAAAATTCTGTGAGACAATTTTCGTCTGTATGACAGTTGTTTTCAGCAAGACAGAAAAAAAGTCTGCAAGAACAAAACCTTTTTTTCCAAGTATGAAGGGGAAAAAATTCTGTTAGACAGAATTTTCTGTAAAAATTATTTTCTGCAAGACAATTCTTTTCTGCAGGACAAAAAAAATTCTGTAAGACCATTCTTTTCTGCAGGGCAGTTAAAATTCTGTGAGACAATTCTATTCTGTATAAAAATCTGTAAGGAAAAAAACCCTTTTCTTCTAAGTATTAAGGGAAAAAATTCTTTTCTGTAAGACAATTCTTCAATTCAATCTTTTTCCTTCAATTTTTTCCCCTTTCATCTTTTTCCTTTTATCTTTCCCTTAATTTTTTTTTTGTAAGACAATTTTTTTCTGCAAGACAGAACAATTTTCTGTAAGGCAATTCTTTTCTGTATGGCAGTTGTTTACTGCAAGCCAGAAAAAATCTGTAAGCCAATTCTTTAATTCAATCGTTTCCCTTTAATTTTTTCTGTAAGATAATTATTTTTTCTGCAAGAGAGAACAAAATTCTGTAAGAAAATTCTTTTCTGTATGACAGTTTCTTTCTGCAAGGTAGAAAAAATCTGAAAAACAGTTACCTTTTCTTCCAAGTATGAAGAGAAAGAATTATGTAAGACAGAACTTCCTGTAAAAATTTTTTTCTGTAAGAAAATGTTTCTATATAATCTTTTCTGTATGAAAATTTTTTTTTGCAAGACAGAAAAAAATCCTGTGACAGTTTTTTTCACGTATAAAAGGAAGAAAATCTCTTCTGTGAGATAATTATTTTCTGCAAGACAGGAAGAAATTCTGTAAGACAATTTATTTCTGAATGAGAAATGTTTTTTGCAAGACAGAATAAAAATCTGTGAGAAAAAAATCTTTTCTTTCAAGTATGAAGGGAAACAAATTCTGTAGGACAGAATTTGTTGTAAAAATTCTTTTATGTAAGAAAATTCTCGAATTCAATCTATTCCCTTCAATATTTTTCCTGCAATCTTCTCCCTTCAATCTTTCCTGTGAGACGATTCTATTATGCAAATAGAACAAATTTCTGTAAAACAATTGTTTTTTTCCAGCCAGAAAAAATCTGTAAGACAATTCTTTAATTTAATCGTTTCCCTTTAATCTTTTAACAGATACAAAATCTGTAACAGAGGTACCTTTTTTCTTATCATGAAGGATAAAAAATTCTGCAAGACAGAATTTTGTGTAAGAATTTTTTTCTATAAGACAACTCTTGAATTCAATCTTTTCTGAATTAAAATTGTTTCCTGCAAGACAAAAGAAAATCCTGTGAGACAGTTTTTTTTTAAAGTATGAAGGAAAAAAATTTTTTTCTGTAATACAATTATTTTGTGCAAGACAGGACAAAATTCTGTAAGACAATTTATTTCTAAATGACAAATGTTTTCTGCAAGCTAGAAGAAAAATCTGTGCGAAAAAAACCTTTTCTTTCAACTATGAAGGGAAAATAATTCTGTAAGATAGAATTTTCTGTGAAAATTATTTTCCGTAAGACAGTTGCTTTCTGTGAGACAATTATTTTCTGCATGACAGTTGTTTTCTGTAAGGCAGAAAAAAATCTGTAAAACAGTAACCTTTTCTTCTAATTATGAAGGAAAAAAATTTATGTAAGACAGAATTTTCTGTGGAAATTCTTTTCCATGAGACAGTTCTTATCTGTGTGACAATTCTTTTCTGCATGACAGTTGTTTTCTGTAAGGCAGAAAAAAATCTGTAAAACAGTTGCCTTTTCTTCCAAGTATGAAGGGAAAAAAATTATTTAAGACAGAATTTTCTGTGAAAATTTTTTTCCGTAAGACAGCTCTTTTCTGTGAGAAAATTCTTTTCTGCATGACAGTTGTTTTTTGTAAGGCAGAAAAAAATCTGTAAAACAGTTACCTTTTCTTCCAAGTATGAAGAAAAAAAAATTATGCAAGACAGAATTTTCTGTAAAAATTTTCTTCTGTAAGACAATGTTTTAATTTAATCTTTTCTGTAAAATAATTATTTTCTGCGAGATAGAATGAAATTCTGTGAAACAATTCTTTTCTAAAGAAATCTGTAAGAAAAAAACATTTTCTTTCAAGTATGAAGGGGACAAAATTCCTTTGAACAGAATTTTCTGTAAAAATTCTTTTCTGAAAGACAATTCTGTCCTGCAAAACAAAATAAAATTCTTAAAGACAATTCTTTTATGTATGACAGTTGTTTTCTGCATTTCAGAAAAAAATCTGCAAGACAATTCTTTAAATCAATTTTGTCCCTTCAATCTTTTCTGTGAGACAATTCTTTTCTGCAAGAAAGAACAAATTTGTTTAAATAATTATTTTTTATATGACCGTTATTTCATGCAAGTCGAAAAAGAAATCTGAAAAAAAAAATTTTCTTTCAAGTATGAAGAAAAAAAAGTTCTGTAAGGCAGAATTTTTGGTAAGAATTCTTTTCTGCTAGAAAATTCCTCAATACACTCTTTTTCCTTTAATTTTTTCTTAAATACAATTCTTTTTTGTATGACAGCTTTTTTTTCTACAAGACAGAAAAAATCTGTAAGACAATTCTACAATTCAATCTTTTTCTTTCAATCTTTTCTGTAAGATAATTATTTCTACGAGGTAGAATAAAATTCTGTAAGACAATTCTTTTCTGTATGACAGTTATTTTCTGCAAGACAGAAAAATAATCTGTAAAAAAACATTTTATTTCAAGTATGAAGGGGAAAAAATCCCGTTGGACAGAATGTTCTGTATAAATTCTTTTCTATAAGGCAATTCTTTCCTGCAAAACAGAATAAAATTCTGTGAGAAAATTCTTTTCTATATGACAGTTTTTTCCTGCATTGCAGAAAAGAAATCTGCAAGACAATTCTTTAATTCAATCTTGTGTCCCTTCAATCTTTTCTGTAAAACAATTCTTTTCTGCAAGAGAAAAAAAAATGTTGTTAGACAATTCTTTTTTGTATGACAGTTATTTTTTGCAAGATAGAAAAAAAAGTGTAAGAAAAAACTTTTTTTTAAGCATAAAGGTAAAAAATGCGGTGAGAATTTTCGGTCAGAATTTTTTTCTGTCATACAATTCTTTAATTCAATCTTTTCTCTTCAACATTTTTAGTAAAACAATTTTTTTCTGTATGACAGTTGTTTTCTGCAAATCAAAAAAAAAAAAAAAAATCTGCAATACAATTTTTTAATTCAAACTTTTCCATTCAATCTTTTTTGTAAGGCAATTCTTTTTAGCAAGAAAGAACAACATTTTGTGAGACAGTTCTTTCTTGTATGAGAGTTGTTTTCTGCAAGACAGAAAAGAAATGTGGAAAAAAAGAATTTCTTTTAAGTATGAAGAAAAAAATTTCTGTAAGTCAGAATTTTCGGTAAAAATTCTTTGCTGCTAGACAACTCTTTAATACAATCTTGTCTCTTAAATTTTTTCTTCAAGATAATTCTTTTCTGTATGACAGTTGTTTTTTGCAGTTTCAAAAAAAATCTGCAAGACAATTTTTTAATTTAACCTTTTTCATTCGATCTTTATTGTCAGACAATTCTTTTCTGCAAAACAGAGCAATATTTTTTAAGACAATTCTTTTTTGGATGACAGATTTTTTTCTACAAAACAGAAAAAATCTGTAAGACAATTCTTTAATTCAATCTTTTTCCTTCAATCTTTTCTGTAAGATAATTATTTCCACAAGATACAATTAAATTCTGTAAGATCATTCTTTTCTGTATGACAGTTGTTTTATGCAATTCAAAAAAAAAAATCTGCAACATAATTTTTTAATTCAAACTTTTCTATTCAATCTTTTTTGTAAGGCAATTCTTTTTGCAAGAAAGAACAAAATTTTGTAAGACAGTTCTTTCTTGTATGAGAGTTGTTTTTTGCAAGACAGAAAAAAAATCTGTAAAAAAACATTTTCTTTCAAGTATGAAGGGAAAAAATTTTCGTTGGACAGAATGTTTTGTATAAATTCTTTTCTATAAAGCAATTCTTTCCTGCAAAGCAGTATTAAATTCTGTAAGGCAATTCTTTTCTATATCACAGTTTTTTTCTGCATTGCAGAAAAAAAATCTGCAAGACAATTCTTTAATTCAATCTTGTGTCCCTTCAATCTTTTGTGTAAAACAATTCTTTTCTGCAAGAAAGAAAAAAATGTGGATAGACAATTCTTTTTTGTATGACAGTTATTTTTGGCAAGATAAAAAAGAAATGTGTAAAAAAAACCTTTTTTTTAAGCATAAAGGTAAAAAAATGCTGTAACTGAGAATTTTCGGTAAGAAGTCTTTTCTGTCAGATAATTCTTTAATCCAATCTTTTCTCTTCAACATTTTCTGTAAAACAATTTTTTTTTGTATGACAGTTGTTTTCTGCAATTCAAAAAAAAATCTGGAACACAATTTTTTAATTCAAACTTTTCTATTCAATCTTTTTTGTGAGGCAATTCTTTTTTGCAAGAAAGAACATCATTTTTTAAGACAGTTCTTTCTTGTATGCGAGTTGTTTTCTGCAAGACAGAAAAGAAATGTCGAAAAAAAGCATTTTTTCTTGAGTATGAAGAAAAAAAAGTTCTGTAAGTCAGAATTTTCGGTAAGAATTTTTCTCTGTAAGATAATGCTTCAATTCAATCTTTTCTGTATGAAAATAATTTTCTGCAAGGCAGAAAAAAATCGCCACTGCTCAAACTCGAAAGAAGAAACTTATTCTCACGGTATCTGTGGGATCAGTCAAAACTAAAAATTGATCAAGAGAATAGAAGTTAAAATTACGACAACAATCAGCTTCTAGAATCAAATTGTCCTGAAGGACCCTCAAGTCCACTTTTCGGCCCATCGAAAGAGGTCTTGACGAATCATTCGACCGTTAGCGGACCGTTGAATAGGAGCCTAAAGAAGTCGAGGCCCGGCTAGGCGATAGACAAAGAGAGGGGCAGAGAAGTCCCAAAAGGGACTAACTTATTGAATTCACTAAATATCACTACTCGAAGTCACTAAAGTCTAAACAATTTGGTCTCGCTTGAGTGCCCGGCTGAATCTCCTCCAACGAGAGCGACTCCTTGATCCTTGAATCCTGATCCTTGATTTCTGATCCTTGATCTACCCCAACCAATTGGCGTTACCTATGGGACAAAGACATTTGGAGAACCAAAAAGAGAGACAGAGACATGCGGAGAGAAAATCAGTGAATTAGAGTCCACGTGAGAGAAAGACCATTCGCAAAGGGAGATAAAGAGGTTGCAAGAAACCTTCATGAATGCTTCCACCCCTAACGAGTTTCTCTCATTCTTTCTCATTGGTACCAAATACAGGGTGATTTCGAAGTAAGCATATTTTTCCATTCTTTCAAAAGTCAGAAATAATATTTCTTTTGAACGAAAAAATTGTTTTTATGGATACGCATGGAAATTTGGTTGAATCAAATAACTTTTGGTTGACTCTACAAAGTAGTTGATTGTCGTAACCAATTTTTTTAGTTGCATCAGCCAAAGACTTTATTTACTAAAATATTTAGTTGAGACAGCCAAAAAAATTTATTTGGGTCAACCAAATTTTTTTTTTTTTGTCTATATAATAACAATACTTTAGGGTCTAACAAAAATCCGCTCTTTAACCCTTTTTTGCTTAGGTGCTAACTGAATTAATACAAGCCCGAAAACCCAAACTGTCTCGAAAGTTCTAATTGAAAATCTCCTGAAATTTTCGATAATTTCCGGTTACTTAACCGGAACTTAACCTCCTTGCTTTAGCGTAGTTTATGGTAAGTTACCGTAAAGTACGAAAACTTTACGGTAATTTTTGAAAGAATTTTATTTAAAGTTTCGGGTTTTATTTAAAACTCGTCCT
>JAUELO010000366.1:1313736-1326189 GCA_032357855.1 Amphibolips quercusostensackenii
CAAAGTTAAATGGAGCATCTTGTCTGTACATTGTGTATAAACTGTGATTCTGTAAACAATGCATAGATATAGTACGTAATACACAGAAAAAAATTTAGTTTTATTTTGTACCAAATAGCGGTGACGAACTTACTAAAACAAAATTGAAACACACAATCGGTTATTTTAGGCTATGCGAACATTGAAAGCAAATTGTTTTTTTCTGCTCTGACATTGATGACAGCGAACGCGTAGCTATAGATTTCAAAATGAGTTTGTGAGGAAACGAGCTAAAACAAAATAGAAACTCTATTTTTTATGTGTAGAGTTTTATAAAATTATTTTTTGTATAGAAAATACTTTATTTGAATAAGAATACACGCAAAAAAGTAGGGATTACATTTCCTTATAGGTCATTTTCTTACAAACTTATTTTGAGCTTCAGTTATGTTCGCTCTCTTGATCAAGGTATAAACTAAAAAAGAAATTGAATTTTTTTCCAAATTCGAATTGCTCAATATGAATCCATTACAGTTCATTTTTTTCAGTACATTTTGATACCATTTCTTTGTTCAGATTGAAGCTTTTATTTGTTTTTCTGTCTGTCTATCATCCAGACTTTGCATAATTCTTTATGATTATCAGAAGCTGCAGTTTTGTTGCATATAAAACAAATATTTTTAAATAATTCGCAGAGAGATGTATACAAAACTATGAATTAAGTGAAAATTTTTAAGTAAAAATTACCATTTATAAGTTTTTCTTATCATTCTGGTTTCTATCACAGGACGTCCTGTGTGGTTAGAATGCGGTTTTCTACCGATACCTCGCGATGCCAATTTACTTAATTATCTGTGGTTTTTCCAGAATTATACCATTCTAGAGCAAAAAAAAGTAGGGGGAGATAAGATCTTCCTTTTTAAGTTTTTTCTTGTTAGATTGTTAGAAACTGGGTTAGGTATTTTTAGACACTTTTGCACCATCCATGACCGACTAGCCAAGGGATGAAGGAATTCATTAATTTCTTGTATTTTCTTTTCCCATGAACTTCGTTTCAACATTCTTTTTCAATTTGTCAGTTATTTCAAAAATAGAGGCTTTTAAAAATTTTCATTTCAAAGCAATTGAGGCTATTCAAACTTAAGAATAGAGAAGAGCAAAAGCCTTTCGTAAAAAGTTTTGTCTTTCTCAGAGCTTATCTTTCTTACATCGTGTCTGAAAACATTAATTTAAAAAAGTTTTTGAAAAAGTGAAAAAATATAGCATTTCGAAAAAATAGTGTCGCGATTTTTCTGCAAGGAAAAAATGATTAAAGAAGTTTTTGGCACTCCTTCTAAAACGATTTCTAATGCTAATAGGAATGATTACAACAAAGTTTATGCTTTTCAAACAATTAAAGAATAATGTACCGTTTAGACTGTTTCTAAATTTGTGTAAATCTTTGTGAAATTTTCGTCAATTCTTTAAAATGTTGAAAATATTTGTAAAATTTTTGAAATTTTTGTGGAATCCTTGCAATATTTGTGAAATCACTGGAATCATTGATATATTGGAAATATTTTGAAACCTTTGTGATATCTTGAAAATATTTTCGGAAACATTGGAATGTGTGTGGAATTATTTAAAACTTTTGGAATCATGCAAATCTTTTGAAATATTTGAAAATTTTGAAAACTTTTGAAATATTTTTAAAGGTACTTAATTTAATTCGATGTTGTTGATGTGTTGGTGTTTTTTTGTCTGAGATAATAATAAATTATGTACAACAATAATGTTAATAGAAAATAACATTTTAAAAATTTTGAAAATTTTTGAAATATTATACAGTATTTGCGAAAATTTTTGAAATTTTTTGACATCTTTGTAAAACTTCTGAGATCTTTGTAAAATTTTTTGAATATTATGCACTATTTGACCAAGGTTACTTTATGTGAAATCAAAAGGTAATTTCATTTAATCATATATTTTTTCTTTGAATAAATCTTTGCAAATTATTTTTTTTATTAAGCTTTTTATTTATAATGAATGTTTGAACAAGTTTTTCCCACGAGTTTGACTTAATTCTCAGGCTCCATCTTTTTCCGCTATGCCCTAATCATGTGGTGTTATATCATATCCTGGGCTCTCGAATCTCCTATTAAAACGGTGAAATTTAATGCCAAAAATATGCAAAAAAAGCTTCATCCCTATGGTGTATTTTAAACGTACCTAAAATCTACCCCAAATGTTTCAAAAATTTTGTAAAAAGACAAAAATTGGGAAAGTCAAAAATTAGGAAAGTCAAAATTTTTTTGACGACAATACCAGAAATTTATGCCAAAAGTATCTGAAAATGTTTTATCCCTCTAAGTTATGTAGAACCTAGCCCAAATCAACCGCTTCAATTTCAAAAATTCTACAAAAAGATACGAATTTAAAAAGTCGAAATTTTTCAGTGATAATGGTACAAATTCATGCTATAAGTATTCAAAAATATTTTCATCCCTTTAGCCTCTGCTGAATCAACTCCAAATCAACCCCGAAAGTTAAAAAAAACTCTGTAAAAAGATACGAATTTGAAAATTCAAATTTTTTTTTTAATTATGGCAGAAATTCAAGCTTAAGGTATCTAAAAAATGTTTCATCCCTCTAGTGCTTGCACAAACTACCCAACAGTCAATACTTAAATTTTCCGGAATTCTCTAAAAGATACGAATTTGTAAAGTCGAAAATTTTGTAATGATATTGATATTGAACAAAAGAAATTTCATCCCTTTAGCTTCTGCTCAATCAACTCGAAATCAACCCCTGAAGTTAAAAAAACTTCTACAAAAAGACACTAATTTGAAAAATTAATATTTTTTTATTGATAATATTAGAGATTCATGCTATAGGTATCCAAAAAAAAGTTTCATCCCCTTAGCCTCTTCTAAATCATCTTCAAATCAACCCCTAAAGTTGTAAAAGGACCATAATTTAAAAAGGTAATATTTTTTTTGATGATAATAATAGATATTCATGCAATGAGTATTCAGCAAAATTTTCATCCCCTTAGTCTTTTCTAAATCATCTTTAAATCAACCCCTAAAGTTAAAGAACTTCTGTGATAAGACACTTATTTAAAAAGTCAACATTTTATTGATGATAATGGTAGAAATCCGTGATTTTAACTATACAAGAAAAATTGCATCCCCTTACCCTCTTCTAGTTCAACTTTAAATCAACACCTAAAGCTATGAAACTTTTGTAAAATGACTGTTATTTGAAGAGTAAAAATTTTTTTGATGATAATAATGGAAATTTATGCTATAAGTATCAAAAAAAAGTTTCATTCCCTTAGCCTTTTTTTTAAATCTACTTTGAAACAACACCTGAAGCTTTTAGAAACCTTCTGCAAAAAGACACTAAATTGCAAAATAAGAATTTTTTCGACGATAATAATGGAAATTTATGATATAAGTGTCCAAAAAAAGCTTCATCCCCTCAGCCTCTTTTAAATCAACTTTAAATCAACCCCTAAAGTTAAAAAACTTCTGTAAAAACACTGATTTAAAAAGTTAAAATTTTTGGGATAATAATAGTAGAAATTCATGCTTTAACTATCCAGAAAAAGTTTTATTCCCTTAGCCTCTTCTAAATCAACTTTAAATCAACACCTAAGGCTAGAAAACTTCTGTAAAAAGAAACTTATTTGAAAAGTAGAAATTTTTTCGACGATAATAATGGAAATTTATGCTATAAGTGTCCAAAAAAGTTTCATCCCCTTAGCCTCTTCTAAATCAACTTTCAATCAACACCTGAAGTTAAAAAACTTTTGTAAAAGACACACTTATTTGAAAATTAAAAATTTTTTTGATAATAAGAATGGAAATTTATGCTATAAGTATCCAAAAAAAACTTTCCTATCCGTAGCCTTTTCTAAATCAACTTTAAATTAAATAAGGAGTTAAAAATTTTTTGATGATAATAGTAGAAATTCACATTATAAGTATCAAGAAAAAGTTGCATCCCCTTAGCCTCTTCTAAATCTACTTTAAATCAGCCCCTAAAGTTAAAAAACTTCTGCGAGAAGATACTAATTTAAAAAGTCAATTTTTTTCAAGATTATGGTAGAAATTCATGCTATAAGTATCAAAAATAGTTGCATCCCCTTAGCCTTTTCTGAATCGAGTTTAAATCATCCTCTAAAGTAAAAGAAATTCTGTTAAAAGACACTGATTTAAAAAGTCAAAATTTTTTTTACTGTAATAGCATAAATTCATGTATAGAATATTTGAAAATGTTTCATCCCTCTAGTTCATGCAGATCCTACCCCTAATCAACTTTTACAATTTCAAAAATATTGTAAAAAGATACGAATCTAAAAAGTCACATTTTTTATGATAATGGTGAAAAATTATGCCGCAAGTAAAAAAAAAGTTTCATCCCTTTAGCGTCTGCTAAATCAATTCCAAATCAAGACCTGATGTTAAAAAAATTCTGTAAAAACATAAGAATTTAACAATTTAACATTTGTTTGATGATAATGGCAGAAATTGATGCCCAAAGTATCAAAAAAAATTTCATCCCTTTAGTGCGTGCAGAATCTACCAAAAATCAACTTCCAAAGTTTTGAAAATTCTTTAGAAAGATAAGAATTTAAAAAGTCAACATTTTTTTGATGATAATGGTAGAAATTCATGCTATAAGTATCCAAAAAATGTTTTATCCCCTTAGCCTCTTATAAATCTACTTTAAATTAACCCTCAAAGTTAAAAAGCTTCTGTAAAAAGACACTAATTTGAAAAGTCAATTTTCTTTTTAAGATCATGGTAGCAATTCATGCTACAAGTATCAAAAAAACGATTCATCCCCTTAGCCTCTTCTAAATCAACTTTAAATTACCCCCTCAAGTTAACAAACTTCTGTAAAAAAGCACTAATTTAAAAATTAAAAATTTTTTTTGATGATTATGATAGAAGTTTATGCTTTAAGTAACAAAAAATAGTTTCATCCCCTTAACCTCTTCTAAATAATCTTAAAATCAACATCTGAAGATAAAAAACTTCTGTAAAAAGACACTAATTTAAAAAATTAATATTTTTTGATGATAATAGTAGAAAATCATGCTTTAAGTATCGAAAAAAAGTTTCGTCCCTTTAGCCTCTGATAAATCAACCTTAAATCAATCCCTAAAGTTGAAAAACTTCTGTAAAAAAACACTAATTTAAAAAGTCAAAATTTTTTCGATGATTATGGTAGAAATTTATGCTATAATCAAGCAAAAAAATTTCATATCCGTAGCCCTGCTAAATCAACTTCAAATCAACCTTTAAAGTTGAAAAAACTTCTGTAAAAAGACACTAATTTGAAAAATTAATATTTTTTCGTTGATAATGATATAAATTCATGCTATAAGTATCCAAAAAAAGTTTCATCCCCTTAGCCTCTGCTAAATAAACTTTAAATCAACCTCTAAAGTTAAAAACACTTATGTAAAAAGACACTAATTTGAAAAGTCGAAATTTTTTCGATAATAATGACAATTTATTTTTTTCCCACGAGTTTGTGAAGATTCTAAGGCTCTAATCACTTTCCACTTTGCGCTAATCATCCGGTTATATCATATCATGGGCTCTCGACTCTGCTATCAAAATACTCGTAAGTGAATTCCCCATTTGGTGGTACTATTATTACTCGTGCACCCACTTGTCTTGCAAGAGTCAAAGAGCTGTTGGAGGGTTTCTAAATATTGTTGTAATGTCATCGACGAGCTCTCGACACTCGCCGTTCATGTCGAACAAACCCTTCACGGGATCAGCTCTCTTCTTTACGATCATTCTCAAATGAATTCGCGACCCGCTGTTTGCTCACACGATTAGGACAGATTATTGAGCTGGCACTCTTATCAATGATCTTCTATTATACCTACTGCATTCAGCTGAGCTTAATTGGCCTTGAACCCCAATTGGCCAAAAATATTTTTTTATTATTTTACTGTATTTTTATCATCATTAGTGGCACCCGAAAAAAAGATATTAGATACTAATGGGCCCGAGTGGAGAGCTTAACATGATGACTTTGTGAAGCTCTTCACCTGGGGCGATTGCTAGAGAGATTGATCAGCGACCTGGGTCGCAGCAGAGATGCAGAACAAACGTTTTATTTGAATGAACAATACGGGAATTCTAGTTCCAGATAAAGCAGGTCGCTGATCAATCTCTCTAGTAATCGTCTCAGGTAAAGAGCTTTACGAAGTCATTAGATGTCATGAATCACTTAAAAATACGCAAATTGACTGACAATCCCATGGAAAAGAACGCATTCACCTCCCTGTAAACTCGAGCCCCATAAAATAAGAAATCAAATAGTCTAATATACAAAGATGAATTTACTAATTGCGGGAATCTAAAATGTCGGGATTTTTAAAATTTTTGTTGCAAAATTTTGGTTATTACGTGTATAGTTTCGGAAATGTGAAATTTCTTAATTTTACTAGTATCATGAAATTTTGCTTTCGGAATATTTCAATTTCTTTAATAAACATTTTCAACAATTTTTATTTTTTGGAAATTTTATTTTTTGGTCATTAAGTTGTCGGTATTTTTCAACATTGGGGATTGGTATTTTTCGAAAAAATTATGCCATCCCATCATTGTGAATTTTTTTGAAATCCTTTGAAATTCTTTGAAATCTTCTAAATATTTTGAAATATTTGTGAAATCTGTTGAAATTTTTTGAAATAATTGAAAATGTTTGGAAATCTTTTAAATCTTTTGTAATCTTTAAAAACTTTGGGAACCTACTAGAAATCTTTTAAATCTTTTCAAATCTTTAAAAACTTTGCAGAATCCTTGAAATTTTATAGAATCTTTGAAATCTTTTTGAAATCTATGGAAATTTTTTGAAATATTTTGAAGTGCTTGAGATTTTTCGAAATCCTTGAAATCTTTGAAATTTTTGTGAGTTCTTGAAATTTTTCGTAATTTGTTGAAATATTTTTTAGTATTTTAAAATATTTTATAATACTCAAAAACATTTTGTAAACTAATCTTTGAAATCTTTGTAAAATCTACGGAAATTTTTTGAAATATTCTAAAACATTTTGAAATACTAGAATTTTGTTTTAATGTTAGAAGTCTTTAATATCATTATGAAATCTCTTAGAGAATCTATGAAATCTTTGTGAAATCCATTGAAACTTAATGAAACATTTAAAAGTATTTTGAAGCACTTTATATATTTTGTCATCTTTGAAATCTTAGTAAAATTTATTGAATATTTCGTAATTTCTTGAAATCTTTAGAATTTTCTCAAATCTTTTGAAATACTTCAAATCTTTTGTAATCTTTGAAATTTTTGTGAAACTACTTGAAATCTTTTAAAATCTTTGAAATCTTGCTGAAATCCTTGAAATTTTATAGGATCTTTAAAATCTTTTTGAAATATATGGAATTTTTAAAAAATATTTTGAAATATCTTGAAATATTTAATTCTGTTGTAATCATTAAATCATTAAAATTATTCTGAAATCTTTTAAAATCTTTCTGAAGTCCATTTAATTTTTTTTACATACTTTGAAATGCCTGAAATCGTTTATAATCTTTAAATTCTTTGTGAAATTTTTTTTTAAATTTCGTAATTTGTTAAAATTTTCCAAAAGTATCATAAATATTCTAAAATATTTTTAAATACTTGAAATCTTTGTAATATTTAAAATCTTTGAAATCTTTGCGAAATTCATTAAAATTTTGTTTTAAATATTTTAAAATACATGAAATCTTTTATAATCTTTAAAATTGTTGTGAAACTTTTTGAAATCTTTCGTAATTTCTTGAAATCTTTAAAATCTTTCAAAATATTTCAAAATACTTGTAATATTTTGTAATCTTTAAAATCCTTTAACTCTTTGTTCAATTTCTTGTAATCTTTCGTAATTTATTGAAATCTTTGAAATTTTCTAAAATATTTTGAAATACTTAAAAACATTTGTAGTCTTTGAAATATTTGGAAATGTATTAAAATCTTTAAAATTCTATCAAATCTTTGAAATCTTTGTAAAACACATTAAAATTTTTGGAAATATTTTGTAATAGATCTTTCGTAATCCTTGAAATCTTTTAAATCTTTTTGTGGATTTTCTCGAAATTTCTCATAATTTATTGAAATTTTTAAACTCTTCTAAAATATTTTTAAATATTTGAAATCTTTGTGCAACATTAAAATTTTGAAATCTTTCCGCAATCTTGAAAATTTAACCAATTTTTTTTAATCTTTGTGAATTCTGCGGAAATTTTTTGAAATATTTTGAAATATTTTAATGTACTTCAATTATGTTGTAATCTATGAATAATTTAAAATTATTACGAAATCTTCGAAATTTTTGTAAAATCCATTGAAATTTCTTTAAATATTTTAAAATATACGACATTTTTTGTAATCTTTGAAATCTTTGTGAAACTTCTTGAAATCTTTCGTAATTTACTGAAATTTTAAAAATCTTCTAAGGTGTTTTTAAATACTAGTCATCTTTTGCAATTTGGAAATTTTTGAAATCTTTGTGAAATTTCATGAAATTTTTCGTAATTTGTTTAAATATTTGCAATTTTCTCAAATCTTTTGAAATCTGTGAAATTCATTGAAATATTTTGAAATTTACGAGATTTTTTTTTAATTTTTAAATCTTTGTGAAACTTCTTGAAATATTTCGTAATTTGTTAAAATTAGATTTACAAAAATGAAATTTTTGGCAATTTTTGAAATCTTAGAAATCTTTGTAATCTTTGTGAAATTTTTTGAAATCTTTCATGATTTGTTGAAATATTTGAAATATTAGAAATATTTGAAAGTATTTTAAAATACTTTCAATCTGTTTCAAACCCTGAAATCTTTGTGAAATCCATTGAAATTGTTTTGAAATATTTTGAAATACTGTACATTTTTTGTAATCTTTGATATCTTTGTGAAATCTTTAAAATCTTTTTAAATCTTTGAAATCCTTGTGAAATACAGTAAACTATTTGAAATATTTTTAAATTATTAAAATCTTTTGTAATCTTTGAAATCTTTGTGAAATCTATGGAAATTTTTCAAAATATTTTGAAATATTCTGAAGAACTTAAAATCTTTTGTAATCTTTAAAATCTTTGTGATCTTTGTAAAATTTCTTGAAATCTTTCGTATTTTTTTTAATTTTTTGAAAATTTAAAATATTTAGAAGTATTTTAAAATACTTCAAAAATTTTTCTCACCTTTGAAATCTTTGTGAAATACATTGAAATTGTTTTGAAATATTTCGAAATACTTTACATCTTTTTTAATCTTTGAAATCTTTGTGAAATCTAAGAAAAATTTTAAAAATATTTAAAAATATTCCGAAATACTTAAAATCTTTAAATCTTTGTAATCTTTGCGGAATTTCTTGAAATATTTCGTAATTTGTTAAAATTTTTGAAATATTCACAATTTTTTCAAATATTTTCAAAATACTTTCAATCTTTTTTCATCTTTAAAATCTTTGTGAAATCCATTAAAATTGTTTTGAAACTTTTCGAAATCTTTCGAAATTTCTTGTAATCTTTAAAATCTTCTAAAATATTTTTAAATGCTTACAATCTTTTTTAATCTTTGAAATCATCGTTCAATTTCTTGAAATCTTTGAAATTTTATAAAATATTTAGAAATATTTTGAAATACTTGAAAACTTTTGTAATCTTTGACATCTTTGAAAATTTATTAAAATCTTAAAAATTTTAGAAAATTTTTTAAATCTTTGTGAAACTCATTTAAATTTTTTGAAATATTTTGAAACATTTGAGATCTTTCGTAATCCTTGAAAGCTCTAAAATCTTTGTGAATTTTCTTGAAATCTTTCGTAATTTATTGAAATTTTAAAAATCTTCTAAAATATTTTGAAATATTTCAAATATTTGAAATCTAACAAAATCTTCGAAATCTTTGTCAAATCTATGGAAATTTTTCGAAATATTTTGAAATGTACGAAATTTTTTGTAATCTTTGAAATCTGTCAAATTTTTTGAACTCTTTCGTTATTCGTTGAAATCTTTGAAATTTTCTAAAATCTTTTGAAACCTGTGTGAAATCCATTGAATTTTTAAAAATATTTTAATATACACGAAATTAGTTGTAATCTTTTAAATCTTTATGAAACTTCTTGAAATCTTTATGAAACTTCTTGAAATCTTTCAATTTTCAGGTATTTTGAAATACGTGTCATCTTTTGTAATCTTGGAAATCTTTGCAATCTTTGTGAAATTTCTTGAAATTCTTCGTAATTTGTTGAAATATTTGAAATTTTCTAAAAAATTTTGAAATATTTGTGAAGGAAATTAAAATTTTTCGAAATATTTTAGAATATTTTGAAATACTTGATATCTTTTGTAATCTTTGAAATATTTATGAAATCCCTGGAAATTTTTAAAAATATTTTTAAAAACTTGAAATCTTTTGTAATCTGAAATCTTTGAGAAATACAATTCAATTTTTTGAAATAGTTTGAAACACTCGAAATCTTCTATATACTCTCATAAACTCTGCCGAAGATAAAATATAAAAACAATTCTCATTAAGAATATAAAATGTATTTTCAAAAATATTTTCAAAATTTAAAAGTATGTTATCTTTAAATCCTACAATCTAAAATCATAATTTTCCTCGTAGAACTGACAATCGCTTTTAGAATCCTGATTTATATCTCCAAACAGCTGTCGATGTGTAGATAAGGATGACATCAAAGTTCCTCAACAAGGAAATTCACGCGTAAATTCCAAAGATTCTCGTTTTATTTTCATTCGCGAGAATCTTCAGATCTGAAGATGTCAAAACATTTTACACAATCATCAAACTCCTAATCTATAAGTCATGATCAAAACAGTATCTATAATTCTATTATTATACCATTAAGCCATATCCATTTCGGGGTAAGCGTGACTCACTCGGTGAGGTATAGATTTTTAAGATTGATCTAGAAATCCCGCGTTGTTTATTTAAACAACACGTTTGGTAATCATTACGCAACACTGTTCTGACCCAGTTTTCTGATCAATCTCTCTATCAATCACCCCGAGTGAAGAGCATTTTGTTTCAGGTGTCATTCACTCTACTGATACTCTTCTTCATGCATTCCTTCTAACCATTCTTTCTGCGGCCGGCCTCTGGGCACGCTGCCATTTACTTTACCTCGATACACTTCTTTCATCAATCTTTCATCTCTCATTCTCTCAGCTTGCCCAAACCATCTTAACGAATTTCTTTCACATATATAAACTAGTGTCTCCTCTACATTCTAAATGCGAGAAAAACTTCAGAGGAAATCGAAATTGTTGATAAACGTTATCTAACCTCGGAGAGGGATTAGTAATCTCTATCCCTGGACACTCGATCCGGAATGGATTTCCGGAAGATTCTATATTCCATATAATTTAGAAGCACGTTTTCATCAAAAACCGCCGACAGTCGGGTCTATAAAGGTTTCGGCTTATCGTGTTAAACATCCTCCACTGGGGTATCACTGCACACATACAAATGTAAACTGCCATCCTTGTTCAACGAAAATTCCAATGTCAAGAGATAGGTCCTGAAGGCCACTTATTGTGTGCCTAGGATTTCGTAGTGTCATAAAATTGAAGAAAGAACCGCAAACAGTCTGGCGGTGTTGTGATAAAGCTCTATGCAATTTTTTTTATTCTTGTGGGAACATCTCAACACTTGATTTGATATTATTTAATATTTTAATCAAATACATAAATGGTTATTTACAAATTTTTTTTGCTTTGTTAAGATTTAGGGATCGTCCATGAATTATTTTATCAATTGGGGGGAGGGGAGCATTTCAAAGCTCCGGTTAATAACAGTTTGGGGGAGACTTTCTAGATGATAAATTTGAAGAAAATTTGTGACTTTTACCTTTTTCTCGATTTTCAAAGTTTTTGTTTTGGTTAAAAATTCTACTATTTGACTAAAAATTTAACTATTTTCTTGAGAATGTAACTTTGTTGAAAAATCGCATTTTTTGGCCGAAAATTCAACGATTTCGTTGGAAGTTGAACTACTTTGTTAAAAATTAATATTTCTTAATTAAAAAAATTTTTGAAGTTAATATATTAAAAAAAAAATTAATTTTAACTATTTTATTGAATATTTGTATTTTTTATTGCGTTCAACTGTTTTTGATTTGAATTAAAATCTTTTTTGGTTAAAATATCTTCAATTACACTTTTTGTTAATTCATATTTTTTATTTAAAAATTCAACTATTTGGTGGAAAATTCTTGTATTTTGGGATGAATTCATATATTTTTTCCTTAAAATATCAAGTATTACAGGTATAGTTGAAAATTAATTTCTTCGGTTTCAAAATTGAACTGGTCTGTAGCAAATTTGTCTTTAACTTAATTCAACAATTTGGTAGAAAATTAAAGCATATATTTAAAAATTAATTTTCTTGGTAAAAATACTTACTTTCGGGTTGAAAATTCAATTATTTTTGTTAAAAATA